>CAAKHD010038405.1:81096-116096 GCA_901007705.1 Fistularia tabacaria
TCTACCCACTTACACCTCTACCCACATACTCTTTTATCCACAGTCCCGTACACACAGAAAAAGAAACACAAACACACACACACACACACACACACACACACACACACACACACACACACACACCCACACACACACACACACACTCCAAGATGCCTTTCATTTGTGTTGCTTGACCATGCAGCCTTAACCTGCTTCCATGGTTCTGGCAAACTCTTCTCCTTCCCCTGGAGAGACCCATGTAGTCCACAATCTAAGGCCTTGTAATGCAGTCCCCTGACCACAATGATAGATCACACTACATGTGGGACGGTATTGTCTGCCTCCTGATAAGCCAAAAGTGTCAAAAAGGGTATGTGAGAGTATGTGTGTGTGTCTGAGAGAGAGAGGGAGACACAGACAGAGACAGAGACAGAGAAAGAGACAGAAAAGAGTTGCATGTCTGCATTTGTCATGGTAGCCATCTGTAGCTACATTAACACAGCAGCGTTAATGTAGCTACAGAAAGGTATATTAATCCATCAATTTATCCATCTATCCATTTGTTTATCTATCTACCTAATGTCATGTAATGTTTTAAATTGTATCTACACTGCAATTTTTATCTTATTTTATTTATTTTCTCTTGAAATTTAAGTTTGTTTTACTCCAGTGAGTACCAAGCAACCTGACGGTTAAAAGAAAATTGCAGCAATTTTTTTTTTTTCATCTAACTGTAAAAAATTTCAAGCTATTAGGGTGTTTGAAAATGCGGATTTGTGGACAGTATTATCAGCACTTATCACATATCCTAAGGTGTGGTGAAGCTAAATAGGTAAAACTAGCTGTAATTTCCTAATACGATGAATAAGGAATATATCTAAGCATTTCTGACATTATTATTATTATTATTGTTATTGTTATTATTATTATTATTATTATTATTATTATTATTATTATTATTATTATTATTATTATTATTATTATTATTATTATAATAGAGCTTGTGGTCGTGAATGTGTCTGTAAATGTGTTGTTTTGCGTGGCAGGCTGCTGTATGATGGCAGCATGAAGCTTTGTTGGGCATGCTCGTGTACATGCTCAGTAACAGAAGGGTTCAGCTTGTGGATGTCTCTTTGTAGACGGTTGATTTTTGGTGTCTGTGTGGTTTTATGTGAGGTCTTTTTTCAGTTTCCTTCCTGCCCCCTCTAGTGCCTGTGAATGTGGCTGGTTTGAAGGAAATATGACGGCATAAGTCATGCTAAAGGACCTCAAACAAATGTTAATTAGCTTTCATTTACCTTTTCTAGTTATTATGGTTAGGCATTATCAAAGTTGCTGCTCCTTATAACACTATTCTCGGATGTGAGTTTCTAACCTATCTTCTATTTTGTAGTTGAATTTGGAATTTGGAGCCTCTTTCAGTCATCACACCTACTCTACAGTTTTGAAACTGCCCGTTCTTATGTACGTATTACATAATTATTCTTAAGTTAATATAGTGTCTTGTCAATAAGATTCATATATAAACCTTTAACAGGGTTAAACCAAAATGAAACCCATTTATGTCCAAAACATGGAGCAAAGAAATATAACCAGCCAGTAACCTTCAACAACAGTTATGGCATAAGATGAAAACAGGATATAATTGTTCACTACACTGAATCTTTAAGAAGCTGAAAATTAAACCAAATGTGAAATGTTTTTAGACGAGAACTTTATGAACTTTTAGGCAAGCAAGAGTAACCCAAAATATATCAGGCATTATACATAGCAGAGTATAACATTTATTGATCCAAAAATTTTAAAAAATAAACACATCGAAAAACTATTTAAAAAATCCATCATTTCACAAGAGGGCAGCACAGTGATGCAGTGGTTAGTGCTTTCTGCCCCACCCTTTGCCCCCCGCAGGAAGGTCCTGCGTTTGATTCCAACAAGGAGCCTTTCTGTGTTGAGCTTCCACGGTCTGCATGGATTTCTGTGAGTTCTCCATTTTTGGTTTGAAAACATGCATCGAGTTCATTGAAGACCCTGAACTGCCTGTAGACTTGTAAATGAGAGAAAATGGTTGTATGTCTCTATTTGTGGCCCTATGATTAACTGCTGACTGGTCAAGGGTGAACCCCGGTCTCGCCGAATGACAGCTGGAATAAGATCCAGCCCCTTTGCGACCGTGAGTGCAGGATAAGCGATACTGATAATGACTGAATGAATGAACTAATCATTTCACAAGGAGCAGGATCTATAACAATTATTTCTTATGTCCATTGTTCAATAGCAGAGCATGTTCTGATTAGCTGTTGTTAGGACAAAAACATAAAATTAAAAATATGAATGACAGAATTTAACATCCTTCAAGTGTTTTATAACCCTAAATCCAGCTTCTCTGTGATTTGCTAATCAGTCATAAAGTTACCCTCCAAATTGGATTAATTTTTATTTTTTCCAATAGCTACCACTTTTCAGTCTGGTTTTGATCTTCATTGTCCCTTCGGTACCCATCAGTCTTTGATTTTGGACTCCACTGGATTGAAATGTGTGTCGCTTGTGTCAGCCAAACTTGTTATGCAAGCAGTCTGAAACCGTCAACGGTTAGATCAGGCTTCCAGAGTACTTTTTTGATTTGACAAAACAGACAGTGTGCAATTGAATTAAACAAAAAATAATCACATGATTAAGGACTGAGACACAAAATGTGACTCTGGAGCTATTGTAAACATTACATTATTGTATCTGTGCACAAAGAAAATGTGCTTGCTTCTTTTATGCATTTTAAAGGATTCATAATGGGATTTTACTTTTGGACTTTTGCATACTATTGTAAAAAGCTGTCCTCTAAAATACTACTATTTATCCCCAAAACATTCTAGTGTTTACCTTTCACCTGTATACTAGATTAGTTAATTCATTAATAATTGAAAAATACATTGAAATTCTCTCCAGAGGCTTGTTCATCTACAGCGGAGTTTGTCCATTTAACAAGGCCTTAATGGAAAATACATTTTCTAGAGAGATCCATTAACTCTGGTAATTGGAGTATTTTTTGTTTGCTGTCCATTTCTCTTATTTCCATGTTTTAAATCTGTTCCTATGTCATTACCTTCAAGGGCAGTCAGTATATCCAATGAAGATACTCTGCATAAAACAGTAACAATGAGCATCTAGTTACAAACATCTAACAAGGACATCGTTGTGTATTTGAAAACGGGCTTTGTCCATTTACCATGGATGGGTGTGTGCGTACATATCATATCCTGCATTGATATTTTAAGTGGACAACTAACAGCCTTAGCACACTCCTCATTTCCCAGCAAAATGCATGCAATTACATGATTAACCACGCTTACTTTTCAGCTGTGCTTATGATACTTAAAGCTTTCTCCTACTAATTTGTTGGAAGGTTACTACAGTGACCTTGTTACTAATTCAATCTCAGATGACTATCATATTTCAATCAACGTGTAACGGCACATGGGGGGGATAATGAGCACTGGTAACAGGATTAGTGTTGATATACCGATGTGAAAGATTGGACATGCAAAGCAAAGGAAAGCAAAACCAAGCAAACGTATCCATATTGTTTATGTGAAAGGAATATGCAGCAGCATGATCTACAGCACACTATCTTTAACGACATCAAGATGAAAAAATGATCCTCTATTTGTCATTACGGCAGATTTTGATCTGTGCCTCCTTGCAAAATAGGGGTCAAAAAGGAAAATGAGTACACAAAATCAAATGTTCACCATTTTCATTTTACAATCAGAAAAAAATAGAGAGGAGATCATTGAATAGATGTTTGACTAAATGTGCATCTGACTTGCCCTCAGGGAAACTTATCTCAGCCATTTTGTTCTCCTGACAGTCTTGTCAAAAGAAAAAAAAAAGTAAATAATGTCAGTGAGTAGCATTAGCTTTTACCTTTGGTGAGCAACAAAAGACACAATCAAACATTAGCATTATTTTCATAATTAATGATAACATGTACAATTGACATTCTCCCTGCTGAAATGCTGTCTCCAATCAGAATGATAAAAATCCTAAAACACAAAGTAAACACACACACACACACACACACACACACACACACACACACACACACACACACACATATATATATATATATATGGGAGAGTAAGATAAATGAAGAGCAATGGCATGTTATTTGCTGCAGGGCAAGAATTAATGAGAGCTTTATTTCATGATGCGGTCAAAAACAAAATGCTAAATGTGAAGGGTGGCAAATTGGAATGCGTAAAATAAGTATGACAGTCATAATAGGAACAAAAGGAATACAAGACCGAATCTAGACCATTTTTGCAGTAACCTTAGTCCTATTGAGATATCACAGTAATTAAATGTCATAAAAATCAAAGCTCAGTGAGAAAGGAAAGCTTGTCAGTCACCTCAGATTGTGTTCTTAACAGAAGAACGAGTTCTTGAATATTGCATACAGCACAGCAAAGGGATGTATTTACTATGCCTGGGTTTCATTAAAACATGCAATGTACTTAAGGGCTTGCAACACTTCAGAAGTTAAATATAGGCCGAGTCATTCCTCTACCTTCTCTTGCGTCCTCTGCAAGCCATGTCATCCATGGCTGGAATTGGTCCTATGCAGTCTAAGTCACTCAGATCTAACAATGCTAATCATTATGACGATAAGTGCTATGAAATAGCTCTGCTTGGAAGTGCTTTGTACACATAGATGATGTACTCCAAGGCTAGCCAGTCTTTGAATGGTTCTACAGAAAAGTGGCTGGCAGAGACTGCGACAATCATCTCTGAATCCTTCAAAAGACGGACACTATCATGAAAGGGACCGGGGGCAGAAGTGAAAAGAGGTCATGTTACTTCTAAGTGCACTATAAACAGCAGCGGAGTGGAATTTCTAGATACTTGTGATCATATTAGTAAAAGTGAAAAATTAGTAATGAGTATCAAACATGTTAAATACATTAAACTGACCTCGAAATAAGAAATCCCAGAAAAATAATTTCACAAACAAAAAAGCTGAAAACATAAGCAATAAATACATAAATAGAGTGGTGAGGCAATGGCTGGGGGTCGAACAAAATTTGATTAAGCAAAACTGATTATTAAAATATACTCTTCGATAAATTCCAAAAGCCCAATGGAAGAGTATGATGTCACCATTACAGGTTGCATGCGACTTTGTAGGGAAACCCATGTGATAAGGGCAGATGTAAAATGATGTAAAACGGTCAACTTTATTTCTTTTCTTTTTGTTTTGATTTGATGTCCATCCCAAAATACCTCAAACGCAACAGGGCTGCATCTTTGCAGTCTCCTTTTGCTGCTGAAGATGATATGAACCCACAAAACCATAATTTTGTATGCAAATGTATATACATCACCTTTTTCGCACCCACACAGTGAAACACTGTGGGTCTTTAAGGAGTATTTGTCATGAAGAATCTAAATTAATCACAGTGCCCCTATTATTAATCTAATCTTTTTTTTTTCTTAATAATTGGAAGGTCCACTCAAACTTAAACACACACACACACACGCATTATGCATATTTGATCTAAATAATCTAACTTTTTGAAGTCATGCAATCAACAACAACAAGTTTTGACATACAGAAATTTTAACACATTAGTATATAGTCACGTTAACACACGACTGTTTAGGTAACTGGATTTATCACATGAATCACTTGAAAAAAAAGTGTCACATTCACTTTAAAACTTTGATCTAATGATTTGTATGAGCCAGTTGTATGTCTGGTTACGTGCCACCTATACTTCAACCATGCCAGCGGCATCTGGATTGACTTTTGCATTATATCTGACTCAAGCTTGACATTGCCTCCATGACATCTGACTGTGAGAGTTCACTTCAGGCTCTTTGACTCACATATTTAAAATGTCAGGGTAGTGATGGGAGCGAGGCTAACCCTGATGGAAGGGAGACTATGAAAATACTGTTTGAATTGGACTTCAAGCTGCACTTGAGTTAAGAAATCAAAACTGAATTTTTTGTTGTGTTTACCACCAACATTGTATTTTTTTTTTGGGGGGGGGGCACAATTGTGAAAATAAAGTGGTTTTAAATGTGATTTCATTCATTATCAGCTTAGCCACCAAAATATCATGCATTATCTGTCTTGCTACATGTTATGATTCTATGCACAAATAGGTGTGAACCTCAATGAAAAAAAAAATCAACCACAGAATGCATAAAGATATATGTCTCACTGTTTGCTGATGCCTTGGGGAAATGTTTTAGACTCAAATCAAGTGCAGGAGAAGTGACTCAAATAAGAGAAGGACTTTTTTTCTTTTAAAACCCTTAAATACAGCAAATACTTACAACTTTGGGCCCCATCAAATATTTAGTATGATATCATATGCTTGGAGATTAGCTTGAAGTACTACGCAAATACCTCTATCCAATCTCTCTCTCTGTCTCTGTCTATCTTTATCTCTCTTTCTCTATATATCTCTCTCTCGCTCTCTCTCGCTCTCTCTCTCTCTCTCTCTCTCTCTCTCTGTCTTCCTCCCCTGAGGTGACAATGCTGACATTACGATCAGTTTAAGCTGATGTTTTAGGAAATACAAAAACAAGCACAGCTGTGAAGCGTTCAACAGTAATTTAATACATGCAAGTCTCTGGATTTCACTTGTTTCTTATATCAAACAACCCCTCAAGGTTGAAACCACCCTCTCAAGGTGAGTCAGTTGTATTGTTTGGAGAATAGAACAAAATTTACTGAAAGGATTTTACATTTCATCAAAGTTTTCCAATTATTTAGGCAATGCCAGTTGATAGATCTATGGACAATTGTGTCTACGATTTTTATGATATGGACCTAATAGATTTTGCATTGATATAATTTCACTAATTATAGTCTGTTTCTTACAGTATGTTAAAATTGTCATTGATTTATCTTTGATAGAATCATGAAGAGCTAGGCAACTCCATTATCTTTAAAATCAGTGTAATAAAAGACAGGCCCACAGACTGGTGTTCTGTAATTGCACTGTTGTGTTGTGTGTTTACCTCAAGCTCACCATGCTACCGTTAAACTGAGATGAGCAAATGGCTATATAAAAATAAAGATGAAGACAAAAAGCTGCCACGATCAGTATGCAATTATTTTTCTCATTTCCTATGTGTCTTGTTAAAAAAGGAAAAAATAAATAAATAAGAAGGAAGGACAAACCGGTGGGTTCTGAGCAAAATTAAATTAAACCTAATCACCAGAGCAACTGATATCAAATTGAGTTGATATGCATCTTCCATGACTTAACAAGATATCAGATAGAGAGGGTAAGCAATGCATTGCAACATGAGTCGATAGAAAGGTGATATGGAGGCACATTTGAAGCCAGGAGTTGAGGGACTGAGTCTTAAATTATCTGATCTGTCAGGGTTGTGGCTGTCATAGTTTGGCAATCTTCCTAAAACTCAAATTGGGTAGACACAGGAGGAAGGTTGCTGTTATTGTCAGGGGGACCATACCTTGCCCAAATTTGTCACAAAGCCAAAATGCATTAGTTGCAAGAGGGGATGTCATTGTCAATGTCATTTTTAATAGAAAAATAAATAAGCTGTGCCATTGCCAGTGGCTAAAAGTATATCATCAACATATTATCCTCAGTATGATGTTGAAATAATTATTTATTAAAATGTCCAACAAAATCCCCAAATTATTTTAGGTGATATATACTTCAACTTTAACCACCATTAGCAGCCCCTGAAGTGAAAACTGTCCTGCCTTTAAAAAGGAGACAAGTTACCTGTCCTCTATGCCTGCATTGAGATAACTGATGATGGACAGAGAAAAAGTTTGACATTAGGCACACAAGTATTTTAAGCAAGCAGTGCACTTCTAATTAGATGGATCATCCTACGACCGCAGTGTTACAGTTTAGATGACCGATGAGTGAATAACTGGTGAAATGCCCAGCACTAAATTACGACATGTAGAAAATTTGGATACCAAGCTTGAATAGATAGTTATCATTATTGTGATAGTAGTTATATTACTGGCAGTAGTAGTTGCATGTGTGCTTGTTTGTTTCCTCATCCAGCATCTTCAATGCTTGTTCACACACATTGTACCTCTTTCTGGAAATATCAAGACGATCTAACAGTGAAGGATATCCTGTCTGCACACGATCAGTCCTTTGACACTGAACCATGACTGCCAATTAATTTCAGAGATTTGCAAAAAAATGTAGAGCACATACCAAACACTTAAGGGAAAGCTCAATTTGTATCCTGTCCAATACCCAAATTCACCTAAAGCAGGGTTATAGGACGAGTTCAGGTGAAAGGTGATAAAGCCGAACCACTAAATCAAAAACGTGATTAACATGTTTGACTGTCGGAAAATCTTTCATGTTAGTATATTTCAAAATTATTTTGTCTCAAATTTTTAGCCTGTTATGATATAACAGATAGGAAGACCTTGGCATAATTGGTTGGGCAGGTTAACCTTGTGCTTGCAGATAATGTAGTGAATATAGGCAAACAGAAGAGAATAGCTTCAAGGATGGTGCTCAGTGGACCCCACTTGAGAAAATTGCCTTTCCAGTCACTTTCCAGAATCAGACCATCATCCTTCAGATTGTATGCAGGGCTTAGGCCCAAGAATAGGAGGCATACTTCAGCCCAGATTCTATCACAATTGTTCTGAATAAGATTGCTGTTGCTTTCTCTTGCATAACCTGGGCTTCTGTGTTAGTCTATATTTGATGGTCAGTGAGTGAATTGGTGTAGAATTAACTTTTACTTCAGTTTAGATTACTTTGCTTAGTTTAGATTATTTCAAACATAAGCAAACATCAAATATTATATTATTTTAAAATGTCCAAAGTGTGCTAAGATTGCTAGAATTTTGGACATAATGTAAATATATCCAAGAGAAGCAATCACTTGTTATTACAGGAAACACATCTTCAAATCCAATTGCTACCAAACATTCAACTCTGGACATAATAGGCAACTAAATTTACAGTGAGGTTCGTCTCCATTATGCAGCCCATAACTTAAAACTGAAAGTCAGCAGTCGTAGATTTGTTTTTTCGAAGTCTTGGGTTTACGACAATATCCAAAGTTTGTTTGATATTTTTCAGTCTTTCAGTCGTTACGGCGCTTAACACAATCAACGACCAAAAGATGACCTCTTACAAATCCAGAAGAAAGAAACCTGCTGGACAAACAATCGCCAGAGAGGTATTGGCGGCAGAGACAATTTTCTTTGTTGTATGGATGAACGGGAATGGCAAAGGACCTCCCCGATCAGCATGGAGCATCTACGAAAAGGAGCAGATGGTGGAGCTGGGGGCAGATCAGCCATGATTATACGATGTCAGCTCTCCAACGTATGACAGCCTAGAGGAGAAGGTAAAGTGATGGACTGAAATAGCAGAGGCTCTGTAAATACCTGGTGAAAACATTGCATGGTCGAAAAAATTTCTGAAAGAATCTGGTTGTAGTTTTCCAGAAGACTTTTCCAAATCTATTCAAAGTCTTTAGATGTAAGATCCACAGTCTTAATAAAATCTCAGTCTCAGCTTTGCCTCAGACTAGGTTGAGACTTAAACACTAAAAACTAGTCTTTAGATGTGAGCTATTGTGAGATGATAGTTTTACAGAAGGCTTACCAAAACTCAGATTAGGTTTTTTATTCGCGACCCAAGTAGTAGCGTAGCCCTCGCAAATTGTATTATTTGTTGTAAATTGCTGGCCTACTTCCTTTTTAGCCCTGCAATAGAGAACACTGTCTCTCTCCATTATTCAAATTTCCAGGTAGTAGAGCCTCAAGTGAAAGATCCAAACATCTAAACAGCTATATTGTTTGGATGCTAACCTCGACAAGATACAAAAACAGCACAGTTGCCAAGTACTAAGTTGGTCATATCATAAGCTGGTTGTGCACCGCACCAAAATAGATTTAGGACATGATTTAGGTGAGACTAGTCACCAAAATGGTGTCCATAGTTCTGCATAGTTATTATTACTGTTATTCTTTTCAATTGTTTATTAATTTTATTTATTTATTTTGAGAATTTTGAATCCTTTGGTTCTCAACTGGAAATTAGTTGTCAGTGCCGCCATGAAAACCCTGCAGTATAATTTTAAGCAATATTTATGTAGTTATTCATTCATCCCATCATTCTTTTCAGTTATCATTAACCTAGGTCATTTATTCTTTTTTGCTATCTATTAAAATTTTTTAATCTTTTGTTTTTCATTCTCATCCAACTGATATGAAGAGTTTTGGCAGGCCTTTTCATTACAGGCTGAAAATTGTCAGGTCACACCCAGTTACAGCACTCACTGGCTCTAAATGCTCCCTTGCAAATAAAGACACATTTAAATATTTCATAATGTGGTTTCGTCCAGGGGTTCATACCATGGCATGGGGCAGTTATTTATCCAGTACTGGTCAAAACAACAGATAGGACTTTAAAAGTGGGTGTGTATTACTTTTTATGATGGTTTATTGAAACGAATCAACCACCTCAATCGGTGAGACCTCTGCAAACTGTGAGTCTGGCTCTTTTTTTTTGTTGATGCTGCAGGCTGTTTATGGCTAGCCTAAAGTATATCAGCCAAATACAGTTTCAGTCATACGCAGATTGAATTGGAACAATTATGCATAGTTTTCGTGACATGTTTTGCTTCAGGAGTGCAAATGTTTTGAGTGCACCTTGTCTGAAGGTTACAGGGGGGCTGAGATATTGGGGTACAATACTATAGCAAAGACTAAATCCATAGATACTGAAAGATTAACAATAGTGACAAATTGTATGGCAGCAGGTTCTTCACTTGAGTAGATTTGAAATAGCATATCAAAACTGTTGCTTTCTTTTGCTTTGAAGATAAAAGGGAATCTATTTATTTAAGCCTCAGGGTGACAATAGTGTTGCAGTCTGGGAAACAACACCGGATTAAAGTATTTGACTGTAGAATTTCAGAGTGCTTGTGTCAGTATGCATTAATAAAACAAACAAACAAACAAAAAAAAATACAACTTGCTGATTAATTTGACAAAAACAGAAGAAATAAAAGAGTAAAATATTAATTATATTCAATTGATGCAGAAACTGCGGCATACTTACTACGGATTTGATAGAATTCAAAAAAGAAAGGGAAAAAAAAACAGCCATTTTTTCAAATGTTTTGGAAAGTCTGCTGAAACAAGCAACTTGTTTGCCCTTGCTCAAGTCGTCCTGAGATGAATCATGCATCAGATCGAAACAAAACTGCCATCTTTACAGGTTCACTACACTGCCTCACGGCGTCCTTATTCCACCTGCTGTCAGTGTTAGCAGCCACAGGTTGGTGTCCCTCAAGTGCCACCGGTGCTGTCCCTTACAAGTCCAAGCCCTACAGAATTGTTTTTTTTTATTTAGTCCGCCAATGACAAGCCTCTTCCTCACTCCAGTGACTCCACAGCTGGTGCATGTTGGCACCCATCTGTTAAGGGTACTGTTCTTGTGGTTGGTGATCCAGAACTCATTACCATCCCACCTTCACTTATACTCTTTTGTTCATCCTGTTAATTTGGATGCATTGATTCAATATGTCTCATGATGGGAAAAGAAACAAAAAAACTTGAACTTAAAACTTCAGATAAAAATCAGAGGAGTCCAGGTGTTGTCTGGAAGCTCTATGAATCAGACTCAATTTCTGAATGTGGAATGCAAATCATACTTTTAACTAAATGTTCCATATCAAGTTTTCCACTTGATATCAGTTGTCTTATATGATTAATTTGATGCCCATTCAAACCAATAACCAGACATTTTATTGAAGAACCAAGGCTGATATCTCATTTGTAGCCGTCGCTTTCTTTCTAATCAGTTTGAAATGAAAGAATTATTTAACAGTACATGGATACTTTATATTGAATGAGCTGAATTCTGCAAAGCTTACATGCAACATTGTTTTGTACGAGGCAGTCGACAGGAGAGATTCAGCCATTGAAAAAGTCTCTGCTCCCCAAAGATTCAAAGATTCTTCTACATATCCAGGCCATTGTGTAAGCACAATGGCCACAATTAAAAAATACCATTTTAAGTTTCAAGATATCTTACAACTACCTAAATATTGAAAATGACAGAGTCTCCAAAGTCTTTGCATTTGTTCTCCATGAGTAAAAATGATGCCCACTATAAAATATGTAAATGAGGATGATACAACAATATCTCAACCCTCAATATGGCTTAATTCTTAATGACAACAGCAGAGGGTAAAGTATGCCTGGATTTGCACAACCTCTTTAAGGGGTTTGAGGGAGCATATCTTATTCATTTATAAGACTATTCCTAAATTCTATTCCAATTCTATTATCAATGGAAATATTTTCACTTATTGTAAGTTTTAATGTAAGCCGCCATATTTTCTGAAGAAAAATGTTTGAAAATACTTGAGAAAGCAATATGATGATAACCCATCGACATTCCCGCAGTGACTTAATCTTATCAATAACCAGCCTCCGAGTTTGTTGATGCTGGAACGTGCTGCATATGGGTACAGGTACTTTAATCTGCCTGATTAGTGCTAATTACAGTAATCAACTCTTACTGATTGGCTGGTCAGAAAGTAAACCGCGCCACATTGATTAGCTATCTATGCTGGGTTTGATACACATACCAGTCCAATCATTGGCAGAGTGCCAATTTTACTCCCCTACTCTTATTTGTCATCCTAGCAGTGGGTTTCTTTTTTCATTGATCGAGTACTTATTGTCATTCCCATTCAAACTACACACAGTGTTCAGAAAAGAAACAATTATTAGCTCATCATGTTGTCGACAACAACACTTCCCACGTGTATATACACTCTTGCAGCCACTTCACGAAATACTCATAGAGCAAATTGCCTCAGTAAATACCCTGCACATATCTTCACAGGTAATATTTGGAATTCTGCAATTGCAAGTCACCCAAGCCTTGATAGATGTGTGCGCCCTCTCAGGGGATGAATAATGCAAATGAAACCAACTCTTGCTGAGCCGGCGCCCCGACCTAATACACATATATATGCTTCGCTGGTGAGAGATGTGTGAGGTTCCCATAAAGGAACCAGAGCATTCTGTACTTTAACGTTGGTTCTGATGGACCTTGGCCTTCCTTTGAGAGAATAAATGTGCCTTATGTGACTTCTCATATAAAGTAATAGCAACACTTGCCCTACATAAAGACTTGTGTATATTCAAAACCGTGTTTTGAGTGTTTCCCTCATGTCTCATCACTGCTAAAGAAACACAAGCAGATTTTAAAACTGCATCATAAACTCAACATCAAAGAATAGTGTTTTGTAGGACACAGAACTAAATGGTAACTTCATATATATGTCATTATATATTCGTTTTCACGGGAAGTAAGATGCTACAAGCAGGATCTCTATTCCTCATGTACAACATATATGATAAATTGGAGTCTCATTCAACCAAAGTTTGTCACAGATGTTACTATTCCCTGAAGATTAAAAAGAGCCCAACCATAAATATCCATTTGATTCATACATATCCAAGACATGAGTAGAGATAAATCTTCATTGAGCTGTGATGTCCCACCTTCACAGAGAAAGAGGTGTGTAATGAAAGTCGTGTTAACTTTGGATTGCAGCAGTGTGGCTACCTAATATGCAGAACAATTGCTTGTAATCCTCCTGGACTTCAATTCAAGGCAAACTAATTTACTTCAATGATTAGAGATTGATTCCTGAAGTGGAGTTTTGGATTACTTTAAGTAGATAGACCTTAGGTGCATGATCTAGAAAGGATGCATACATTTGGGAATTTGCACTCACATGTATTTTAAAGAATTATGATTCGTTACTGCCAATTTTGATTTTGATTTCACATATTCAAAATATCGAAATTAGGTCAATTTTTTGCATTGGGTCATGGAATGTGCAGTGCTTGAAAGAGCTCTCAGGGTTTTTGGTGCCTCTCAACCCAAGTCAAATCAATGTATCTATTATTATTATTATTATTATTATTATTATTATTATTATTATTATTATTATTATTATTATTATTATTATTATTATTATTATTATTATTATTATTATTATTATTATCATTATTATTATTATTATTATCATCATTTTATTGTTCTTGTCACTGTAATTAAGAGAGTATATGACAGCTGCACTTCCAACAAAGAACCCATTGGGCACACAAGCTATCAATAGAGCTTATCTCGGTCTATTCCCTCTGACATGAACACGAAATAGAAAACACTAAGCAAATTTAATCAATGACAGATAATGCGTCACCTGTCAAGAATGGTTCTCACTCACTTAGCAAGTTTCTGTCTAATAGGACATGGCATTCTCAATGTGTTGTCCAACTTAGTATTCAAAACCAAATCAAAGCACCATGTGTCTGTGTCTAATTCAAAATACTTGAAATTAATTTAAGCCACAGCTTCAATCGCTTTTGATTGTCCTTGTATCTCTCCCAGCTATTTCAGTTGAGTCCTCTTGGAGGGGGAAAGTGTAATTCAACTACCACTCCATAAATTCAATTCTGTGGCGCTGGCTATGGCAGTGAAAACACTGTGTCTGATAAAGAGTTTGCAGCAGCCTGCATCAAGTTTCTGCTGCAGGACACCAATCAGAGCAGGGGGAAGCTCTCTTATGAGAAATACCTTGATGTAGAGCCCATGACTCTCAAAGACAGATGTAGACAAGCATACATGTAAGCTGTGCTGCTCAAAGAGTATAGCACAAAACTGCCTTCAGGTTCCAATATGGTCATGTTTTCCTTTTCTCTAACAAGGTTTGAAAATGAACAGAAACAAGGTTGATGATTCCTTGTGAGAGAATATGTGTGATGAAAGTATTGTTATGTTTTCAATTTTAAGCTTACATTTGTGTTTGCATGGATGACTATGGATGAAGTATTTTCTGCAGATAATAAATAAAGATGTACAAATATAAATTGAAATCCAAATTTCTGCCAGCCAATGAAGACAAAATGGACAAATATCCCGAAAACTAATAATAATTGAATGAATAATAAATAAATTACAATAAATACATAGGTACACACATACATAAATACATGAATAAATAAATATTTAAAAAAAGACTTCTATTTTCTCTTTAGTCGTTCTTATTTTTCTTACAATTTTAGGATATATATACTGTATTGTGATGAAGATCCCCTGATGACCAAATAGGCTGAGTTAAACTGAACATTTCCTTTATTAGAACAGTATTTTCAGTCCAAATCCCTGTTAAGTGGGCTGCAGTTTAAAAATAAACCTGCTGCTTGACGTGATATGAAACCGTTTCCTTTTTTCCTTGCAAACAATAGCAACGTTTAACACTTAACGACAAAGATGATTCAAATCCCAACACCAACTAGGATGACGTTAAATCATACCAAAATTTATATCTAGATATAAGACGTGATAATTTTAGGTCTGGCTGTAACTTAATTATTGAAATTGAGAATTAAATCACTCCCCAAACAGACATACACACACACACTCCATGCATGGCCTCCGGTGACCATGCGAATGTAGAATATCAAAGATTTTCTGTGAGAAAGTGGTATATCAGACCTTCAGCCAATCCTCAAAGGACAGGAACTAAACAGACATAGCGATGAACTGAAAGGTTTCCTTGATCGTTGAATATTCCAATATTAGCCATTCAAGAACATGGATATTTCTGTGAAATATGAATATGTACAACATTGCTGTGTAGTTTCTTCATTCACATTTTCTTTCTATCATGTGTCAATCAATTCAATTGATGCGTGCATGCAATTACAAAACAAATCAAAAGCATTTACCCTGTCTTGTTTGTTTTTTTTTTTTTTCTTGAACATATATTTTGTATGCACACACACATACAAACAGAAAAACAGACACATACACATGCTGACTCAGCTTTTAACTCTGCTGATTGTACCCATAAACACCCAGCCGAATGAGGTCAGTCTGGGGCCATGTCATTAACCTGGCCATGTGTGTTTCAGTTGTTTTTCGAAAGTCTCCATGGGAATATCAATCATGGGCATGTGTCTGCTCAGATTTGTGTGAAAGTCTCAGTGTAATCTTTATGTTCGTGTTTGACTTTGAAGATTCTCATGAAATTATTTGAAATATATGGCCAATACAAGTGATGCATATAATTTGGGGATATAATAGATTTTTTTTTCATCCAGCCAAATCAATTATGAAACTACTGCCTGATGTACTCGTTGATGTTTTGGAGATCAAATCGCCTGAATGAGAAGAAGCCCAGTGAAAATAAAAATGGACATGAAACCAACTCTGAATGCGATTTAACTAGCTTGTATTGCCATAAACCTAAATCAACAAAGTGAAAACGGGCACCCCGAGAATCTCTACAGTCACCAGGATACAAACTATGGGCAGTCATTCAGAAGAGAATTGTTTAATGAATATTGGTAGGTTTGAGTTCACACCAGATGTAAAAAAGACCACAAGATGTTTTCGAGTACAGGTAGTTGAAATAGTATGCCACTGTTATCAAATCTACATGTTCAGACTTGCTGAAAAATGCCTTGTTGTGCCTTGGAGCATGATTTTCGTTTTGGGAATATTTTTTCTGCGTGTCATGGATTCAGCCAAAGTAGGTTTCGTATCTGGCATTATCAAGCTTGTTGCAAAATTACCATTTCCAAGCAAGAAGTCAAATCATGTATTTGATGTTAAACATTTTGCAAAATGTTGCACTGTGACTGAAATGTAACATACATATGAATATTGAGTGTGCACATTCACTTCACCCTAATTGGTTGAAACATGAAAGGGCTGCAAATAAATAGAAAACAGCTTCTCCATAATGTACATACTGACAACATGCAACATACTACAACGTACTGCAACATAAGTGCATATATGTCTCCATATATATGCACACAGAAATATGCTGGTTTCAACACTGGTTTCAAAAGGAATAATCTCACAGGACAAAGTGAAAGCTGAGAAGGGATCCATTTACTCTCATTGCCAATTCCAATAGGCCAGCATGAGGTGACTGTGTTTGACATGTGAAAGCATAATAGCTGAGCCTTTAGTCTTTTTGGAACATCAAGCACATCAACTGGGTATATAAACAAATGCTATGATACAAATACCCTGATAATGTTTAAAAACTCAGCTCTATTTAGACCATGGAGTTCTCGAAAGACGGGCTACAATCAAAGAACTGGGTAGGATAATGCATATAAGGAATTAAAGCAAATGGTGAAAGGAAAGTAATATGCCTGTATCAGAGGCAGGTGACGTGTAAAGGCACAGCAGGCTGATGCCTATCTTTATTTTTAATTTGGATTCTAAAACTTCAGCCACGGTAATGCCAGATATACTTTATGTATGTCATGGGTTGACATTCATAGACAGTTTCAATGTTCATTTATTCAGATATTGAACAAGATTGGAGTAATTCCCCTTGTGTTGTTACTACCTCTGTCAAAGGTGAGAGGCAGTGGCGGGTAATCTGGCTCTACACATTCAGCAAATTTCTAAGCCTACCTTGCTGTAAGCGCAGTCTCTAATTTCTATTGCCCTTCTGAGGCCATTACGGCTGCTAACCCAATAACATAATTGACTGCATGTTTGGCTTTGGGGAGTGGAGTTAGCTGCAAGCAATTTCCTTGGAGGTGGGGATGATGAAGTGGGTAAGTGAGTGGTTGTATGTGTGTAGTAGAATGAATGAAAAAGCTAACACTGCCAACTTCAGTTGAACCAGCATCTTGAAACCCATTGCAGCCTCAAGTTTCCACAGTTATATGGGAGCCTGTTTTCGTAGCTAATGGCATTTTTGGCATGCTACTGAAATATATTTCAGGGGCCGTTTTAAATTGTCTAAAATTCATTGCACTCCTTGATGTTTTATTGGCCATTTTCGTCTAAGCAGCTTCTGCATTTTCTCATTAGAACCAAGTATAATGACCCCAGAAATATGCCCATTTAACATGCTCTCTAAATGTCTATTTGTTGGCTTCCTTATTATTTCTGTCCAAAAATAGATACATGGGGGAAAGTTTAGGATAGTACCCTCACACTCCCCAAAAAACAACCAAAAAAAAGAAAAACACATTGACAATCCAAGCCACATAATTTAAAACATGATGAGACGTACCAAGGGACATTACTATCCCCTTGGGTGCAACTGTCACTTAGTTGGAATGTATTGATTCTCTAACTGCCATTAGTTTCTTGCCAGGCACCAATCAGAGGACACTTCCTAAGTCCTGCTGAGGAATCCCCTTCATGGATCTTGATTAGCTGTTTCCGATTAATTGCTTTGACAGGAGGTAAAGAGTTCTCTCTTTTTTTGGAGGGGGAAGGTTGGGTGGTTATTGACTGGGGCAATCAAGAGCAAGATGGGGTCAATATGATGACACAATCAATCCTTTGCATTTTTTTTCCTCTGTTTCCTCTAAATAGATCCACTACTTTGTTGCTTTGGTGAATGAATAAAAAAAAAAAAAAGAGTTTATCAAGTCTATCCTATGGAAACAGTATAATGATCACTTCCATTATACACAGGTAACAACAAATAATCCAAAACCTATCACAGTTTTTTCTCAATTCATGGCAGCATGAAAATAATGTCAGTGATGAGAAGTTGATTCATTCATATGTTCATTTGTTATCTTCTTATACTACTTATGCTACACTCAAGGTTGTTGGAGAATATCCAAGCTCACATTTGGCAAGAAGCAGGGTTCACCCTGGATCAGTAGACATATAGAGATATACAAACATTCAATCACTCCTTGACAAGTCACACAGAGACCCTAACACACTTGGGCAATTTGGGGTCTCTGATGACCTTTCTGCATGTTATTGGACTGGGGAGGAAACCGGGGAAAACCTCTGCAGACACCAGGAGACGATGCCAACTTCACAAAGAAAGGCTCCCTGTCAGAAAAAAACAGGAACGTTCTTGCCTCGAGGCAATTGTGCAACTCTGTGCCGACCCTGAGACAAATTCGTCCTAGCACAAAACATACGTATACAGTAGATAGATAGAAAAATAGATGGATAGATTGGTCTAGTTTATCACCACAAGTTGACCCAGGAGAACTGTGCATGTCACGCAACTCCACCTGTTTAAACTACTGATTTAATGTAACAGTTTTACTTCCTTATTAAAAAGGAAAATAGATAGATAAACAAATAATGCTCAATGTCAGTTCTTGCAAATATTGATAGCACAAGCTCAAGACTTTATTGCGATGCATATCCAAATCCTAGCTGTCTTGGTTGCCACTCTTAACTAAAAACAAAAATAAGAAGATGAATTCAAGCGTAACTGGCTCTTGTCACCTTCCTGTGCAATGTATTGAATGCTGATTGGGGTTTCTTCTTAAATTTGTAAGTGTCACACATGATACCACTTTAATCATAACAGTCAAGAGTGCTGGGTTACTATTGACAACATTTTTCTTTTTACTTTTTTAAATCCAAAAATTTCTGAGATAGACAAATGCAATGCCATTTTTAATTTTCTCATGGTGCTGGATTCACTTGTGTGCAAATGGACCATCTAGGACTTGAAGTACAACACAGAACACTCATAAAAAGCACATTTTTGTCTTTTTCTTTTCAATATATCAACCCGTAACGTGAGGGTTTGCTGGGAACATCTGGCAAAGTCCCCTGTCAGAAGGAGTTTGAACTCCCACCTCCGGCAGAGCTACAACCACGTCTTGAGGGGGGGAAGGGGACATTGAGTCTGAATGGTCCATGTTCTGCGCTTCCATTGTCGAGTTGGCAAACCGAAGCTGTGGCCGTAAGGCAGTTGGCGCCTTTAGGGGCAGCAACCCTCGAACCCGCTGGTGGATCCCAGTGGTGAGAGATACTGTCAAACTGAATTAGCAGTCCTATTGGCCCTTTCTGGCCTGTGGAGCTCCGAAGGCAGCTGACAGGTACCAGCAGGCCAAGTAGCATGCAGCTTTGGTGGTAGTCAAAAAAACTCAGGCATGGGAGGAGTTCAGGGAGACCATGGAGAACAAATTCTGATGGGCTTCGAGGAGATTCTGTCCCACCAACCGGCAGCTCAGTAGGGGGAAGCAGTGCTCCATCAACACTGTGTACAGTGGAAGGGGGGCGCTGCTGACCTCAACTCAAGACGATGTTGATCTGTAGAAGAAATACCTTCAAGACCTCCTCAATCCCATCAAAACACCTTCCAGTGAGGAAGCAGAGCTTGGGGACTCTGGAGAGGACCCATCTATTTTTTGGGCTGAAGTTGCTGAGGAAGTCAAAAAGCTCTTCAGTAGCGGGGCCCCAGGGGTCGATGAAGTCCATCCTGGGTTCCTCGAGAATCTGGATGCTGTATGGCTGTCCTGGCTGACACTCCTCTGGAGCATTTCATGGACATCAGGGACAGTGCTGCTGGACTGGCAGATCAGGGTGGTGAGCCCCCTTTTTAAAAAGGAGGATCGCAGGGTGTGCTCCAATTACAGGGGGATCACACTCCTTAGCCTCCCTGGTAAGGTTTATTCAGCCATGCTGGAGAGCACAGTCCACCGGGTCGTTGAACCTCAGATCCAGGAGGAGCAGTGTGGTTTTCGTCCTGGTTGTTGAACAGTTGACCAGCTCTATACCTTCAGCAGGGTCCTCGAGGTGGGCATGGGAGTTTGCCCAACCAGTCTAAATGTGTTTTGTGGACGTGGAGAAGGCATTCGAACATGTACCGCAGGCAATCCTCTGAGGAGTGCTCCAGGAATATTGGTTACCAAAACCTGTATATGGGCTGTTCGGTCCCTGTATGACTGGTGTTGGAACTTTGTAGCCGAATGTGAAGTGGCCAGGTTGAGGATCAGCACCTCCAATTCTGAGACCATGGTGTTCAACCGGAAATGGGTGGACTACCCACTTCCGGTTGGAAAAGAGGTCCTATAGTGAAGGAGTTTAAGTATATCTTAACTATCTTGGGGTCTTATTAACGAGTGAGGGAAGGATGGAATGGGAGATTGTCAGGCGGATTGATGCTGCGTCTGCAATGATGCAGACTCTGTACCAGCCTGCTGTGGTGAAGTGGGAGCTGAGCCAGAAGGCAAAGCTCTCAATTTACCAGTTGATCTTGCTTCCTACCCTCACCTATGGTCACGAGCTATGGGTAGTGATTGAAAGAACAAGATCGCGGATACAAGCCCCCAAAATGAGTTTTCTCCACATTGGGCTGGACTCTCCCTTAGAGATAAGGTGAGAAGTTTTGCCATCCAGGAGGAACTCAGAGTAGAGTCACTGCTCCTCCGCATAGAGAGGAGTCAGATGAGGTGGCTCTGGCATCTGGTCAGGATGCCTTCTGGATACCTCCGGGGGAGGTATTCTGGGCTTGTCCATCTGGGAGGAGGCCACTGGGAAGACCCAGGACATGCAGAAGAGACCATGTCTCTAGGCTGGCCTAGGTCTCCCCAGAATAGCCGGACCATGTGGCTGGAGAGAGGGATGTCTGGGCCTCCCTGCTCCTCCTGCAGCACCTGCGACCAGACTTCAGATAATCGGTGGAAGATGGATGATGGATGGATGGATATTTCAATTTTGACCAATTATCTGAGCAAGGGTCAAACAGTGATTTGATCATCAAAAATGCCTTTCTGTTTGTATGGTTGTTTATTTCCAGCATAATCGAATCCCTGATGTATTAATCATCATGAAATTAGTAGTGTATATAGTTGCTTTCAAACATCTGAAACACATTTTAGGAATGAAAAATGTAAATAAAATGCACTATGTCTATTTTTTACCATATCTGGCAACAAAAATATGTTTGATTTGAGAATATCAGGTTTAGGGAAAACTAAATATTATTCAGACAGAGAAACCCACGACTGACCGAATGAGAAAATTTGGGGCACCTGTCAGGTACAATCATATGACATTGACTCTGCCTCGACCCATCAGTGTGAAAGGTGGGAGATACCCCTCAGCCTTGCAGCGGCAGTAGGAAATTTGGCTTTTACACCCTGAACATGTCCCTTCTCCTGTTGTTAGAAATTGTAATCCATTTGGCCATATGGGGGGACAAACTACTCAAGTGGAGGAAAGACCGATCCCAAAAACATCACTGTATTTCAAAGACGGTATGACGGATGAGCGGGGAGACGGATGAAAAAGAACCAGGAGCCATGGAGGGTGATTGATGGTGACCAGATTGTATTTAAAGCGTCAAAAACCTGACATTACAAACTGTTGCTGAAAGAAAAATGAAGAAAAAAAAGTCTCACTATCCTCAAATGAACTTTTTGAAGGTAAAACTCCACATCAAAGACTTTTTGAGCTTTATGTGGTCTTACTTTACTTTTTATTTTCATCAATGTGATTGACTGTTTTTCAATCTCTTAAGAAAGAAGTACTCTCAAATTAAAAAAAAAACTGGTGGATCAAATGTCTTCCCATTTTGAACTTGGTGGGATGTTATGCCTTTAGGGAATTTAAAGTAAAGCTCTTTTACAAGTCACTTGAAATCCACCCTGAGTGTTTTACACTTTATTGCCACACTCCTGTTACAAAGTTGATGTACAGATTCAGTTTTGTAGATCCAGATGAAAACAGGGCTTTTTAATGCATATAAAATGACAAACCACATTAAATAAGAAAGAAATAATGCTAATGTTAAATATTAGTGAGGGCCTTTTTTTTTATGCTAAGCCCACGACTTTCCAAACCCATTGGTCATGCGATCATTGGAATTACAAAATGTTAATGGTGAATTGCTTGAATTGTTGAGGAATGAGGATAGAAGCTTTACAGTGAAAACAATGTCCAATGTCCCAGTTTGTTTTCCAAGTGATGACAACTGCCCTTGAGTTGAAGTGCTTTGAGTCTCTTACATCCTGGCGTTGGCATCCAACGCAACGTTGATTGGATCCCAGCTGTGCCTTGTGTCTAATAAATCAAGCCCCCTCTCCTCCCCACCCTCTTTTGCTCATTAAATACTTTCAATATCCTGCGTATGGAGAAAAAAAGACAATTACCATAATGGTGGAAGTGTAAGGTGAAGAAAGTGGTCTTGAAGTTAATGTCAAACAGTCATATGTGTCTTCTGTCTTGCAAACAGGCAACTCTATAAATTTGACCCGCATCTTAAATGAGTGGTGAAAGAACTTTTTTTTTTTCTTTTCATTTCTCAAGACCAATCAGTGTCCATGTTGGTGGCTGATGGAGTAATGGAGGAAAAGGTGGTGGTGGTGGGGAAGCGGTCTGATTGAAAGATGGCAGCAGTTGTGGAAGATGTCCTCTACACAGTGATTAATTCCAGACCCAATGTGATTCATGGCCCCACCACGGCTGTTCTGTAGGTCACTTTGGTGCCACATTACTCAAGCTGTGCAAACAACCAGTCCGATATCAGTGTTGGTTAACCATGAAGACACACATGTGCCGCCAAAATGATTGTTTTCCTTTGAAATTTGTTGTATTATCTGTGTGACATCGAGTCTAGCTTTGAAATGCATAGTGCACGAGGTAGGGGAAATTAAGTGACTTAGTTCTCACCACTTTTCTCCATAATGTCTTGAAAACACTGATTAAAGGCTACTAAGTGCTTTAGCATTTTCCCACTGAATAATGCTTGAATGGTTGCTCTACTTTTTTAAAAAGCCCCCTCACAGTGCGACATGTTTACTGCTGTACTGAAGCAGATACAGTGACACATACTTATGTAATATCACTTCATATTAGCAAATAATATTTAAAAATTAAAGCAAAAACAGTGACAAAAACGTCCATTTTTAGATTTGCAAGAAAATGCTGCCAATTGTAAATCCTGAGTACTCGTGATCATACAATGAGCAAATGTTCACTTTCATGACAAAATAATACTTAAGTTACCTACCACATCCACTGAACCTCTCATCTTCCAATGAAATCTTGAAAGCCATAGGTTTAAACATGAAGAGAATGGTAAAACTCTACATGTTTGAAATTAATATTGCTAAAATAAGCTTTCATAGGAAACGGAAATAGTCCCTGTGTGGTAGGGGCTGGACACGTGGCCGAGGCCGGAGTGTTATATATATGCGCCTCGGAAGTAAACAGGTTGTTGTATAGTGGTATGGTGGTGCTCAGTAATAAAGATAATCTCTCATTCAAGACTCCAAGTCTCCGTCATCGATTGTTCCTCGCCAAGCACCACACCGGGCTGTTTAGAACAAGACAAGCAAACAAGACTGCACTTTGCACTTTGCCCATGTTCATCAGTTATAGTATGAATCTTTCATGCACCATTTAAACAGTTATATTAAGTATACCACAAATTACTCTAAACTAATAAAACATTTACAACAGCAAGGCAGAATAGAAATTGTACTTTATGTGAAAATGATTTTGAAGTGACTATATTGACTTAAATTAAAGCTTTCATTAGCTTTCATTTTCTACAGATAAGGAGTTGCTAAGCAACGTCAGTCTCAAAGTTAATTTCTTCAGTGAGTGCTAATACTATTTTTTTTTTAGATTCTGGCACGAAGTGTTGATCTAAATTTCAAACGGAAGCTTCTTCAGAAGACTTAAATTATATGCTTCCTCAATTACTTCCATCCATATTTGTATTTCCCTGTATCACACCATTCATATACTCATAAATATGTGCTGGCTGACACATAAACTAGGAGCACTGTTGATGTCCTGATATGGAAAAAACAACTTATTATTACTTAACTCAAATGAATACCAGTCAAGTCTTAACTTTGCCAATATATTCAGTCAAATTAATAAAGATTAAAATTATCTATGCTTAGTTTTGTTGACCTTAAATCTGGACTTCACTCAACACACACAAAACAGTGAAAATCATGTAAAACTGTCAAGTAATGTCAACTCATTCTGGATTATGGGGAGAGCAGTATAAAATACAGTAAAAGTATGGCATATATCAAGACATGTATGTTTCTGACCTTGAAATGACGTATTTCACACAGGTTGTCAAACCATAGTTTGTCCGTAGTTAAAACATCAAACACATTTATTCGCCAGCTGTTTTCAAACTGACATAGAGATATAATTAGAACAACACAGCCTTTGTAATGTAGTGGGCTACATTCTCATGTTCTGCAGTCATCTTTCGAAAAATCCTTGAATAATGTGGTTGTTAATTCCTGCTGCAACATTGCCCTTCACAAAGGTCTGTATGGTTCCTTATGCTGCTACTTATTTATTCATTGATCCATTTATGAATTCAATGAATAAAAAAATGCCCTTTTGGACCATAAATAAAAAAAGTCTCCACAAAAAACAGGGAGGGCTGGATTTATTTAGCAAGGGTAAATAAATTATATCCAATATGATGCATTCATGAGCATAGCGTAATATGAAAAGGAGAGGCAGGGATCAGCATTTGCTATATTTCGTGGAACTTGGATAGTGTATAAATGAAATTTTGCAGCTGTTTTTTCTTTTTTTTTTTTTAAATAGCAACTCGAAAGGAGGGTCCATATCATCGAGTGTGTGCATCATAAATTGAATTTTCAACGGCAACAGCAGTTCCTGCTCCTCCGATTACCCCAGTGTCCCTGTATTTGATTTGCTCTGGCGTCATTTCTTCTATCAGTTATAGCACACTTTCACTTTACTCTTTAAGTTTGCAGGCAGAAATTTAATCCCACTTCAGTAGCAATAAAGCTAAAGGATAACTTTTTTCCTTCCCTCCTTGTAATAGATGGATTAATCAGATAGTAATCCAAGTAATGATGTCAGAGCCATACATAGAAAGGCGGAAAAGATAAGTGGACCAGTAAAATAGAATAAAAATGCAGAGAAACTGGATGTCCATCCTTTCCTCTTTCTCTCTGTGTCCTTCCCCCTCCCTCTTGCATTATATTTTAAACATGTAAATAGTTACTTCTTTCATTTTTAAAAACATGTTTTGTATTGTTTCCTTCACCAGGAGATTTAATGGAAAAAGATATATTTGGATCTATAGTAAATAATTAGATGTCCTCTGGGCAGATGATACAGTATAAGAAATTATGTCAACATTGTCAGAAAGGTAGCTCATACCCTCCAGCCACTGACTTTGTTGTTCCCTTCCATCTGAATGCAATTAATAATCTGCACTAAAAGTAAGTCCAGAATACAGGACTGAACACTGTTGGGATTCACTGTCACAGTGATGATGCATACAGCATAAAAGCCGCAGGAGGAAATAAAAATAAAGAAAAAAGAAAATGGCCGGGTCTGAGACTTGCAAAGCCTGAAAGTCTTTCCCTGGCTTCCCTGTTTTAAATTTAACTGACAAGCAGATGTTTGTCTGCCGAAGCGGGAGACCCATGGTGGAACCCAGTCTGGTTCATTAACATTGTCCGTCAACCTTGATTTGATTGCATAAGATACAAAAAAGAATAAGGTAAGGTTGGCATGATGCTGCTTCCTTTCCAACTTCAGCATTCAAGATACCTGAAGATAAAACCAAGCGCTACACTGATACAAATTGGCGGTTCCACAGGTTCGACGTGGGATGTTGATGTTTGCTGATATATTCCAAAATGTTCTGTTTTTATGTACAACTTCTATACTATATCTATCTATCTATCTATCTATCTATCTATCTATCTATCTATCTATCTATCTATCTATCTATCTATCTATCTATCTATCTATCTATCTATCTATATATATATATATATACACACACACACGTATACATACATATACATGTATATATATACACATATATACATGTATATATATAGATAGATAGATAGATAGATAGATAGATAGATAGATAGATAGATAGATAGATAGATAGATAGATAGATAGATAGATAGATAGATAGATAGATAGATAGATAGATAGATATTATACACTCATAAAGGGTACAAAGGGATAAAGGGCAGTTTAAAACAGTAGCAGTTTGCAAAGTACTATTATATATCAAAAACAAATGAAAATAAGTGTAAACTATGGAAGAATAAGTCTCTTTCAGTTTGCTATCACTACTATACTATTATCTTGGATGAAAATGATAGTATGAAATGGAAATAAACTTTTAAGTTAAAAAAGGCTGCTACTTTTAGCAGAAGCTTTTTTTTTGTATAAAGTGCAAAAAGTATGCAGATTACTCCACGTTCACAGCTAATGTGTGGGCAGGGGAGAGGACATTACCATGTGTCCCGACAAGATGTTCACAATAAAAGCCATGCAAAGAAAAGACAGCTTTCTGTTTCCATAGAAATGCTTGAGCGCTTTTACTATGACATGGAGGAAGTGTTACAAAGCACTCAAAATTTTCAGGCAGTGATAAAGATGCTAACTGATCAGTGAGCTTGCTTTTGGTTAATGGGCTGACCTACTAACTAGAAAGACATGTTATTATAGTTCGAGTTTCAATTGGGCGGATGAGTCACTTCAGCTGACTCATATCCACGGTTTCCCGTTTGTCCTCAGCTAGTGATGAAAGTGAAGCCACATGTTTTGCTTTGTAAAAACAGTCAGACTCCCATGTGATTGACAGAATGACAGCTGAATCATGTTGTGATGAAATTATCCTGGATGAGCTTGACTCAGAGGGGGATCAAAAAGTGTGTGATATTTACATGAGTTTGTCAGTTGCTGAAATTAATAAAATGATTAGTAACACAGACTGCTTGCATTTCATCTCCTGATTGCAGAAACTTCATTTCAGACTCTTACTTCTGAGTTCAGGTGTCAATGAGTGGGGGAATTAAACAATTTCAGTCTTCTTCAGAAAAATAATAGCTTCCTCAACACCCAAAACTGAGTTCCTCCTTTGAGTGAACTTGAGTGAAAAATATCCCATACCTTTACAACGATACAGAGCAAGACTGAAACATATTCAAGTTCAGCCATTATTACAGCTGTCCATAATTCAGTGACAAAGGCCATGACTTGAAGTCCCTCCATTCATCTGGTTTTGAGTCCAGAGCGTAGAAGGTCTGAAGAAGTAATTTCAATCAAGTCCTTGATGTCATAGCAGGGTTTTTATTTTCAAAATCAGCCAGTTTGACTTGTCATTGCCTCAGTCTTGTTCTTGTTTACTCTTTGCTTACTTGATATCCATGTATAGTTCAGGAATATAAATTCCTTAAACACAATTTAGTTTTTCTAGTTGAATTTGTCACAGTGCAGAAATTATTTGAATTACACAGTGACATTCATTGAGCCAAAAAGGACAGATAGATATGAGTTATGAATGAATAAACAGATAGATAATTAAATAAATGAAGTTCAGAAATTGATATGAAAAAGAAAAAGGAGAAAACGGAGAAAGCCAAAGTATTTTAAACTGAAATTGAAACTTAAATCAATATTTCCATTGATAATATCATCTCATTTTGCCAAACAACCACCAACTCGATATTATTTCTTTCAAAGTTTGACTGAGAATTATGCTGTTGTTGTGCAAGACTACATATATTTTCGGTTAAAGGTGTGAGAATGAAAGTTGTGACAAGATTGTAGTATATTTGCACTTCTGCCATTCAAATGATATGCTATTGAATATGAAATTCCAGAATCATATACAAACAATTCTGATTCATTGTCATCTAGTCTTTTCTTGCCATGCTATCAATTGAATGCACCCCTGACATCACAGTCGCCCTAATTTTGCTGCATGGCCTGAAAACTTGTTTGTAAGTCAATTTAGGACTTTTGCATCATGCCATAGAGTTTATGATTTATGTTATAATAATATATATATAATATATTTCTTTATGTGTTTAATAAATACATATACAAAGGGGTTGACCACAACGGCTCAACCACTTGGGCCAAATAGTAGCGTAAGCCTATTCTCGTTCCTATAGTTGGCGTGTTTAGTTCTTCTATGTTATTGTATTGGATTCTATTGCAAGCCTGCCTTCACAGTGCATTAATTAATGCATTAATTTAAATCCCCAAAGTTCGGGGCAAGATATCTCTTCAGCATTTCTGCTGTTTTCATGGGAAATTAGTAGATTTCACTGGCGTGACGGCTTTGAAGATAACAGATGCTTCAACAAGCCATTGATATTGAAGCACAACTGTTTTGAGCTTTGAAAACACAGAAAATTAACTGGGTTCTTCAAACAATCGAGACTCTTTATTATATGCTGCTGTGGTTGCTCTCAGTATTGTGTCTGTAAGTAAGTGGAGTAAGCCGGAACAGGGAGGCCCAGACTTCCCTCTCCCCAGCCACATGGTCCAGCTCTTCTTGGGGGACCCCAAGGCACTCCCTGGCCAGCCTCGAGACATTGTCTCTCCAGCATGTCCTTGGTCTTCCCCATGGCCTCCTCCTAGATGGACAACTCCCAGAAAACCTCCCCCAGCAGATGTCCAGAAGGCATCCTGACCAGATGCCCAACTCACCTCATCTGACTCCTCTCTATGCAGAGGAGCAGTGACTCTACTCTGATCCAGATGGCCGAACTTCTCACCTTATCTCTAAAGGAGAGTCTTGGCACCCTGCGGAGGAAACCCATTTGGATCGCTTGGCTCTTGATCTGTCAGTCACTACCCACAGCTCATGACCGTAGGTGAGGGTAGGAACGTAGATTGACTGGTAAATTGATAGCCTCAGCTTCTGGCTCAGCTCCCTCTTCCCTACAAGAGACGGATATAAAGTTGACATCACTGTAGACAATGTACCAATCCGCCTGTAGATCTCTCGCTCCATGCTTCCCTCACTCATGAACAAGACTCTGAGATACTCAAACTCCTGCGCTTGGGGAAGGACCACTTCTTCAAACTGGAGTGGGCACTCCACCCGTTTACGGTTGAGCACCATGGTCTCGGGTTTGAATTTGCTGATCCTCATCATTACATTCGGCTGCGTGCTGCTCCATTGAGAGCCAGAGATCATGGCCTGAAGGAGCCAACAGAACCATATTGTCTGAAAAAAGCAGAGCATCCTGTGACCAACAAACCAGATCTCCTTGATGCCCTGGCTGCGCCAACAATTTCTGTCCATAAAAGTTATAAATTATTTGGTGACAAAGGGGAGCTCTGTCGGAGTCCAACTCCCACCGGAAACGGTTCAGACTTACAACCTGCAATGCAGACACTGCTACTCCTGGATCTGAGGTTCAATGACACAGCGGACTGTGCTCTCCAGCATTGATGAATAAACCTTACAAGGGAGGCTAAGGAGTGTGATCCCCCTGTAGTTGGAGCACACCCTCCAATTCTCCTTTTTCAAAAGGGGGATCACCACCCCAGTATGGCAGTCCAGCAGCACTGTCCCACGTCCTCGCAATGCTGCAGAGTTGTGTCAGCCAGGACAGCTCTACAACATCCAGAGCCTTGAGGGACCCAGGGTGGACCTCATCCACCCAAGGGGCCCCACTACTGAAGAGTTTTTTGACTTCTACAGCAACTTCAGCAAAGGAAATACACTGGTCCGCTCCAGAGTCTCCCAGCTCTGCTTCCTCACTGGAAGGTGTTTTGACGGGCTTGAGGAGGTCTCAGAAGTATTCCTGCCACCGATCTACAACTTCTCCAGTTGCGGTCAGCAGCACCCCACTTCCACTGTACACAGTGTTGATGGAGCACCGCTTCCCCCTCCTGAGCCGCCGGATTCGGGGACCAGAATCTCCTCGAAGCCCACCGGAAGTTGTTCTCAATGGTCTCCCCGAACTCCTCCCATGCCTGAGTTTCTTCTTTGGTTACCACCGAAGCTGCATGCCGCTTGGCCTGCTGGTACCTATCAGCTGCCCCCCGAGCCCCTCAGGCCAGAAAGGGCTGATAGGACTCCTTCAGTTTCACAGCATCCCCCACCCCTGGGGTCCTTCAGGGGAGTCGAGGGTTATCGCCCCGAAAGGCGCTGACTGCCTTACGGCCACAGCTCTGTTGTGCCACCTTGACAATGGAAGGGGGATCACCACCTCGGTCTGCCAGTCCAGCTGTACTCTCCCGAACGACCATGCAATACTCCAGAGGCGTTTCAGCCAGGACAGCCCCAAGGCATCCAGAGCCTTGTGGAACCCAGATTGGACCTAATCCACCGCTGCTTCAGCAACTTCAGCCCCGAAAATAGACGGGTCCACTCCAGAGTACCCCAGCTCTGCCTCCTCATACGAAGGTGCTTTAACAGGATTGAGGAGGTTACAGTATTCCTTCCACTGATCCACATTCCATGTCCCAAAAGCCAGCTTCTCGGCCAACTGTCAGACCGCCAATGTCTCCCCCTCCGGCTCACACTGTACCTGACCCTCTTGGCCTTTCATGTTGGTGGTGAGCCCAGGGGAAGAGGGACCCATGTCCTTCCTTCGGACTATGCCTGGCCGAGCCCCATGGGTGCAGGCCCGGTGACCCATGTCACAGCAGGGGAAACTGGGTCCAAACTTGTTGTCCTTCGTAAGGGTTTTCCTGGCCGGGCGTTGTCTAGTCACTCACCTGGGATCTGTTTGACTTGGGTGACCCTTTCGGGGGCATAAGGCCCCCTCCAACATAGCTCCAAGGATCACTGGGACACGCAAACCCCTTTCCCACGAGAAGATGGCACCTCAAGGTAAATCTTCTTCTTTTCCTTTCAGCTTTTACCTTCAGGGGTCGCCACAGCAAATCAGCCTTCTCCATCCATCCATCCATCCATCCATCTTCAACCGCTGATTCGTGGTTGGGTCGCCGGGGGCAGCAGCCGGAGCAGGAAGGCCTAGACTTCCCTCCCCAGCAACATGGTCCAGTTCTTCTGGGGGAACCCCAAGGCGTTCCCAGACCAGCCTAGAGACATAGTCTCTCCAGTGTGTCCTGGGTCATCCCCATGGCTTCCTCCCAGATGGACATGCCGGGAATACCTCGCCCAGGAGGCATCCAGGAGGCATCCTGACCAGATACCCGAGCCACCTCATCTGACTCGTCTCGAGCAGCGGTTCTACTCCTCCCGGATGGCCAAACTTCTCACCCTATCTCGAAGGGAGAGTCCAGCCACCCTGCGGAGAAAACTCATTTTGGCCGCTTGTATTCGCGATCTCTTTCTTTCGGTCACTATTCTTAGCCCGTGACCATAGGTCAAGGTAGCAACGTAGATTGACTGGTAAATTGAGAGCTTTGCCTTGCGGCTTAGCTCCTTCTTCACCATGACAGACCGGTACAGGGTCCGCATCACTGCAGACGCTGCACCGATCCACCTGTTGATCTCCCGGTCAATCCTTCCCTCACTCGTGAACAAGCCCCCGAGATACTTGAACTCCTTCACTTGGAGCAGGACCTCTTCCCCGACCCGGAGTGGGCACTCAAGCTGTTTCCGGTTGAGCACCATGGTCTCGGATTTGGAAGTGCTGATCCTCATCCCGGCTGCTTCACATTCGGCTGCGAACTGCTACAGCGAGAGCTGCAGATCATGGCCCGATGGAACCAACAGGACGACATCATCCGCAATAAGCAGAGACTTGATCCTGTGGCGACCAAGCCAGATCCCCTTGACGCCTTGGCTGCGCCCAGAAATTCTGTCCATAAAAATCATGAACAGAATCGGTGACAAGGGCAGCTCTGGCAGAGTCCAACTCTCACTGGAAACAAGTCAGACTGACAACCTGCAATGTGGACCAAGCTCTGACTCCGGGAATACAGGGACCAAACGGCCCGTGTGGGGGGTTTGGTACCCCCTACTCCCAGAGCCCCCCCAAGAGGACTGCCCGTTGGACACAGTCAAATGCCTTCTCCAAGTCCACAAAACACATTCAGACTGGTTGGCCAATCTCCCACGCCCCTTCGAGAACCCTGCTGAGGGTAAAGAGCTGGTCCACTGTTCCAGGACCAGGACAAAAACCCCACTCTTCCTCCTGAATCCATGATTCAACGATCCGGCGGACCCTCCTCTCCAGCACCGCTGAATAGACTTTGCCAGGGAGGCTGAGGAGTGTGATCCCCTGATAGTTGGAGAACATCCTCCGACCCCCCTTTTTAAAAAGGGGAATCACCAACCCGGTCTGCCAGTCAAGCGGCACTGTTTCCGACAACCACACAATGCTGAAAATGCGTGTCAGCCAGGACAGCCCTACAGCATCCAGAGCCTTGAGGAACCCAGGGCGGACCTCATTCATCCCTGGGGCCCTGCTACTGTAGAGTTTTTTGACTACTTCAGCAACTTCAGCCCCGGATATAGGCGGAATGGCCCCAGGGTCTCCCGGCTCTGCTTCCTCATTGGAAGGCGTTTCAATGGGATTCAGGAGGCCTGAGAAGTATTGGAAGTGCAGGAGGCCTGAGAAGCCACCGATCTTGGAAGTCCTGCGTTGAGGTCAGCAGCGCCCCGCTTCCACTGTACACAGTGTTGATGGAGCACTGGTTTCCCCCCCCCGAGACGCCGGATGCTGTAACAGAATCTTCTTGAAGCCCACCAGAAGTTATTCTCCACGGCTTCTCCAAACTCCTCCCACGCCCGAGTTTTGGCTTCGGCAACCACCGTACGCCTGCAACTCTGGACTGCCGCCTTAGACAATGGAAGTGCAGAACATGGCCCATTCTGACTCAATATCCCCCACCTCCCTTGGGACGTGGTTGTAGCTCTGCCGGAGGTGGGTGTTGAAGCTCCTTCTGACAGGACACTCTGCCAGACATTCCCAGAAGAGCCTCACGTTACGTTTTGTCTTCCCGGTCTGACCAGCATCCTCTCCCGCCAACGGAGGCAGCTCACTACCAGGTGGTGATCAGTTGACAGCTCCGCCCCTCTCTTCATCCGTGTGTCCAGGACATGCGGCCGTAAGTCCGACGATACGACCACAAGGTCGATCAAAGAACTGTAGCCTAAGGTGCATTGGTGCCAAGTGCACATATGGACACCTTTATGCCTGAACATGGTGTTTGTTATGGACAATCCGTAACGAGTACAGAAGTCCAATAACAAAACACCACTCGGGTTCAGATCAGGGGGGCTGTTCCTCCCAATCACGCCCTTCCAAGTCACACTGTCATTGCCCACATGAGCGTTGAAGTCCCCCAGCAGAATGAGGGAGTCCCCAGAGGGAGTGCTCTCTAGCAGCCCCTCTAAGGACCCCAAGAAGGGTGGGTATACTGAGCTGCTGTTAGGTGCATAGCCACAAACAACAGTCACAACCCATCTCCCTACCCTAAGGCGGAGGGAGGCTACCCTCTTTTCCACCGGGTTGAACCGACACATGCAGGCGCCGAGTCGGGGGGGCAATCAATATACCCACTCCTGCTTGCCGTCTCTCACCGGAGGAAACTTCAGAGTAGCAAATAGTCCAGCTCCTCTCGAGAGGCCTGGTTCCAGAGCCAACGCTGTGCGTCGAGGTGAGTCCAAGTATATCTAGTCGGAATCTCTTAGCCTCACGCACCAGCTTGGGCTCTTTCCCAGTTGGCTAGAGCCAGCTTCTGCATACCAGCATCGCAAGGTCCCCAGCTCCAGCCACCATCCAGCTCACAATGCATCCGACTCCCTTGGCCCTCCCTGTCGGTGGTGATCCCAGGGGAAGGGCGTCCCATGTCGTCCTTTCTGGCTGTGCCAAACCGAACCCCACGGGTGCAGGCCCGGCCACCAGGCGCTCTCCATCGAGGCCCACCCCCGGGCCTGGTTCCAGGGAGCGGGGGGCGGTGACCCGCGTCCAGGCTGGGGAAAACAAGGTTCCAAGTTGGTCTTCATAATGGGGGTCATTTGAGCCACGCTTTGTCTGGCCCATCACCTGGGACCTGTTTGCTTTGGGTGACCCTTCCGGGGGCATGGAGCCCCCGACAACATGCTCCCAGGATCATCGGAACAGCCTTCTCCATCTGACCCAATTCTCTGTATCTCTTATGCCTACTACCGTCATAGCCTCTCTCGTTACGTCCATAAATCTTCTCTTCGGTCTTCCTCGAGACCTTCTTCCTGGCATCTCATATTCAAGCATCCATCTACCAATACAATCACTATACCTCCTCTGTACAAGACTGAAACATCCCAGTCTGGCTTCTCTGACATTCTCTCCAAAACATTCAACATGTGCCGTCTCTCTGGTGGACTGATTCCTGATCCAATCCATCCTCGTCACACCCAAAGAGAACCTCAACATCTTCATCTCTACTAACTCCAGCTCTACCTCCTGTCTTTTATTCAATGCCACTGTCTCCAAACCATACAGCATTGCTGA
>CAAKHD010038405.1:117383-130032 GCA_901007705.1 Fistularia tabacaria
GGGCGTGAAATGAAATTTAGTCTTCTAACAGCCTTTTGAAAGTTATTGCTTCAGAGAGAATTTGCTGCCTTGAGTATTTACAGCTGGATGTTATCATTTAATAGTGTCAATTTTTTTGAAACTGACAGGATTTTTCACATTCTGTTTTGGATCATGTTGTTTTAGTTGTGTTGCCTTTTTGTTGCCTTTGTTGCTACTTGTCATTTCCTTTGCCATATTGGAAAAGAAAAATCAGCTCAATATGTTATTGTATAGAGAGGACAAATGCTACCGCACAATGAGTTTTTATTAAAAGAGTAACAGTTGAGGCCCCAAAGCTTAAAAGTGTGTTTTTTTTTTATTATTATTATTATCTTCTGAAGAGATTCAGTAATGGCTCAGATCGATTTGGACAGAATAAGGAATTAAAAGTATACTGGGCAATCCTATTGTGAGGCTTTCACCTCATGTAAGGTCATAATTGGCACTAAGGCTCAAGAAAACGTTAGTCACCCCAACGGCACATCGAAGTATGCTGTTAAAGCCAAAAAGAGCATTTCAGCCCCTCTGGAAGTAACTTGATTCACTCTCCATCACAGCTAATCTCATCCCTCGGGTTTAAAGTAGCATTAAAGAACCAAAATGCCAAGTCGCCAAAATTGATACGTGACGCAGTATCTTTGCAACATAAAGTGATGATTGGATTGGAAATAAAAACAGTAATAATAATAATTATCATAACAATATTATTAGCAACAACAAACAAAATGTATATCGAAAAACAATTGAAAAGATATAATTCAAGGTAGAAAAAGCTGGGCGTACTGCAAGCGGATTGTGTGACTAAAGACAACAATGCACACCATTAAGTCAGAGCAAAAAATCTGAAAATTTATATGAAATTATTTTCTTCAATATCCATGCTTGGCTTGTTTTCAGTAATGTTTGAGTTTATAGAACTGTCCAATGTTAATTTTTGTTGAAATTTTGTTGTGGCAACTGGACTTTTTGTTTTATTTATTGACACATTCATGGTATTTTCTAAAAACTATAGCATTGTCTCATTCTGGATGACAAAATCATCCTGGATTTTACAGGTTCAACTCATTGAACCTGTAAAAAGACTAGATAAAAGACTTTCAGCATCAAGCAACGGCTGTTTGTCAATATCACTGCCTGTTGTTGCATTGCTATAATGCATTTTTCTTAATAGCAAAGATATGCCTCTTATCGAGGGAAGCAAGTGAAGTATTAGTGTCATGCCGTGTCTGGAGACATATTCTCCTAAACTCAAGGTTTGAGAATCTAAACTGAAACAAGACATATGTGCTGTCACAAGTGTTGGTTTGTGGGGATTTATTTTCTACAAAATTGACCTTGTTTGTAATGAAGTTTTCCAAGAACTACTTCAGCTCAAGTAAAATCCCTTTATACCCCAAAAAATAAATAAATGAAGACATCCCTGAAGTTTCATAGCATTTTCGAATGTTTGCCAATTAGACATGCACACTACGTCCACCTTACTGTGAAATCTAATAATGCTCCCAACTAACAAAAGGCAGCGTTACTAATAAAGCCACATGCTACGACCTGTTTCTCCATTACACTTTGATCGTCTTATCCACCCTTTGGTACTAGCTATAATAGATTTGTAAAATTTTGGGATTGGATAATTTTTATCCCAGTTGACATTAAATCTCTCTGAGTAATTAAAAACGTAAGACATTGTCTTAAAAAGATAAGATAAGACAAGATAATACTTTATTGATCCCCATAGGGAAAATTCCGGTGTTGCAGCAGCAACATTAGAGGAAAAAAACAAAACAAAACAGGAAAGATAAATACACACATATGACAGTGCAAATGCCAGTCAGTGCTCTTTCAAAATGCAATTCAAAGCCAAATTTTAGATATATGTTACAACTCATTATTTAGATGATGGTAACATTTCTAGAAGTCCTTAAAAGCTGTTATAAGTGTCACCATCCAAAAGATAATTCAGGGATTTCTAAATAGCAGTGAATAAGTACTCCCATGGTTCCTTTCAGCAGGCACTTTGTCCTCATTAGTCATTCAGTCTTCTCATAACTGAAGCCTTCAGCTGTGGATTTCTCAAGCACTAAGAAGTTAGCCAGGCAAACCAGACCTAGCTAGGATTATTCATTCAAACACAAATGATATGTTTTAATGCACTTGCTCAACCCATTTACAAAAGAGATAGTGAAACTGAACCTGAACAAAAACCCAGCAGTTCTCAAATTGTATTTTTTGACACAAAATCAGCCAAATCTTGCACATTATTTGTCCAGTGTGCTGATTTACAAAGCAATGCAACCATTGTAGTCAAAATGAACAAATAAGATCATAAGAAAGGTAAAAATTATAAATAGAACAGCTATCATATGAATATGGCTTTATGATTGAATGAGCCAAAAATGAACACATCTTAAAACCAGCACAGTAAAAGAGTTCTCTTTTTTATGTAATCTAAATCCTGGCTGCTGGAGTTTTGGATCGTTCCTCTCTTCTTCTTTGACCTGCTCCTGATAGCAGCAACAGGCAGTAACAAATTGAGGCCGTGACCTTGCGGGGCACTATCATTCCTGCTGTTTAGGTGGTCTATAACTTGAGTCAAGCTGTTTGATTTCAGTCTTGGTCAAGAACGTGTAACCCTGCGTTGGCCTCTCAGGAAGAGGGGAATTTTAATGAAATAATGGCAATGTAGGTTTACTTCCTAGGAGGCTCTTCAATTTGTTGTGATGGCAACATATCAGGACTTCCAAAAGCATCTTAGAATACCATGTTTTCTTTCAGTGTTTTTGGTTATAACTGCATCAAGGCCAATAGAATGAGTTTTCTTTCATCAAATAATGGGCTACTTTTGATATGAAGCTGTTAGCACATGAAAGGGTGCCTAGAGAGGAGCTATGGTACTGTATGAAGATGTCTGGAGTGGCAGAGAAGTATGTTGGAGTGGTGCAGGACATGGCACTGTGGTGATGCATGCATGGGTGTGACAGGAGTTCAAGGTGGGGATGGGATTGCATCAGGGATCTGCATGCTCGCGATGGTGATGGACAGGCTGACAATGAGGTTAGACAGGAATTTCAATGACTATGATGTTTTCAGATGGCATTGTGATGTGTAGTGAGACCAGGGAGCATGGAAAACTGCTCACAAGTCAATCAAATGCCACGTATAGAGGCAAACAACACTCAATTCACTTACACATTCATATGTCTTGTCACTTTTTTGTCGTCGTTGTTTTTATCTATTTATTTTCTTAACTATAGGAGGAAATAGAGAGGCTTCAGAAAACCCATGCAATCACAGCGAGTACATACAAACGGCACAAAGAAAGGACCCAAGTAGGAATGAAGCCTTCTTACTGTGGGGCATCAGAGCTGATCACTGTGCTACCAAAATGCAATTCTGCATTTTCTTTTTTTCATTTTTTGAAATGAGTTTATTTTGAATGGGACTAAAAATACAATAACACAATTGTTAAGGCAGGGAAATGAACCAAGTCAGTGACTGGAGAAGGTGATATGTCATATAACATAAAATAATAATAATACTTTATGGATCCCCATAGGGGAAATTACTTAAGAGAGGAAAGAGAGGTAAAATAATTGGAGCTGCTGCAACGGGCTGCCGTCTTCCAGCGCCATCTTAAAAAAAAATAAAATAAAATTAAAAAAAAAACCTGATATATATATATATATATATTGGCTAGTATATGGCTAGTATATACAATATACTAGCATACATGTATATATGGCTAGTATAGCCATATGGCTAGTATATACAATAAACAATTACTGGAATATAAAATAAACACAGTGTTATTTGTCTGGCCTGAAAAATACTTTAATTGTATAGAGGAAAAATCTGGGTTTTATCATGTATCCTTTGGCTTTTGAAAATTATCCTTAACAAATGACAGTCAGTGAAAATAATAAATAGATAAATAGATCATCCTTGTAAGTATACACAAAAGCTGGTCTTTTAATTTTATTTTATTCCATTTTATTTCATTTTTCAATCCAGTTATCTGCTGAGTTTGGCATTTGAAAGAAATGAGCTATGGATGCTCCTTTTTCGTTTCAAATCAACCATGTACTGAACTCTCATTTCATCAACATGAAAATGGCTGAATTCTAAAATGTTTTGGGGGGAATAATCACATATCTTTTATTCATACAGATACCATTAATGTCCTGGGAGTAATGAGAGCCACTAATTTGATAGTCACATCATAAGCTTGTCATCAACTCAGAGCAACAAGAAAAAATAGATAACAAGGAATGTGATATCACAATTTGGCTGCAGGATCAATTGGCCCAATGGCAGTATTAACTCAAGCAGCTGAAAGAGACGAAAGTGTTTAGAGATGCAGAGAACAAAGGATGCAGATAGAGAGCCTTAGAGAAGCAGGCAATCAGGCTGACAGTTCAATATCTCAGCAGGGGGCAAATACAAGGCCTACATAATTCTATGAACATGGAAACATCCTTGTCATGTTTTGTTCCTGCCAAGCCCTGAAGCAGCTCTTAAAAGTCATAGTAAAGGATGATAATGGATAAAGAGTTGTAAAGGTGAATTGATCTTTTCTTTTCTCTTCAGCCATATAAGGCAAGGATGTGTCATTTAAAGTAAAATATAAAATAATTAATAAATAAAATGGGAGTTTGGAGACAGGTAATAATAACAAGCAGATTGTTATAATTAAGATAATATAGACCAGTTTGAAATAATGTAGTAAAAAAAATCTGAAGAGGTGTATGCATGAATATTAGCTCCTCAACATTTAGTCATCCATTTCCTTTATGCTTAACCTGCAGTGAAACTATTCAATTCCAAGAAGGTTCCAGCTGACTTTGGGCTAGAGGCACTGTTAAAAAGTTCCCTGTCGAACTCCAGGGTAAATAAAGCTGAATAAAACCAACCATTCTGTTCTTCACACCTATAGACAATTTAGTGTCAAAACACATTTCAGATTTTTAAGAACAAGCGGAATATAAACAAACTAGTGATTTATAATGTTTCCCAAAACATGTCTGACTGTGCCTGACAGGCAAAATGCTTTGGTGACTGTATGTTTGTGGAATATAAACCAGAATGTCATCATATCACTGTTGCAGCTTGAAATGTGTAAACCCTATTAAAATAAAGATCATCATAGAGTCTAATATATTAGTCAAATGCCACCCCATGTCTTTCAGATGTTACTCATATCAATCATATCTGATTTCATTAGCTAAAAGAGCCACACAATTTTATTGGGGAAAAAAAAAAAAAAAACAACTTGTGTCTTCTTTTACATTATGGCAATTAATTAAATGGTGCTTTGATATTTTCGTGACTTCAGGTGCATGCTGCCCGCTGACCATTATTGACCAAGACTTTATCTGATATATAAGTATTATTATTATTATTATCATTATTACTACTTCTGTCTTCCCTGAATTTTCATATTTCTTTGAATTGTGCTTGACATTTTTTTAAAGTGTTACCATTTGTTTAAAAAAAAAAAAAAAAACTTTTGTTTTTCTGTTTTATCCAAACCATTGCAGATATACCTCATTTCTTTGAAGCAGTTATAATAGCTTGTGTCCTCCAGCAATGTCCATACTGGGGGCAGAGCTTTATCGAGGTGTTTTACATCAGTCACACACTCATCTATCAGCAGATAGCTCCCATCAAGGCCACCACCTCTGCCATCTGCCTGCATCTTCCACTTGACGGAGCTGCACCCATTCAAAGTATCATTTGGACGAAGCCGGCCATGCCTCACATTCTCCTGACCCCCGCTGGGTCAGGACCTTTGTTTGGTCTGTGCGCCGTTCTCTCATCCCTCAAAAGATCCCGTGGAGACGAAGGCAAGAAGAGGCATACTGATAGTTGCACTGCAGAGAGGAGGTAATGTATTGAGGTCCTTGCAGGCAATAGAGATGAGATTTGGATGATCTAGTACACAGGGTTTGTAATCTTGACGATCAAATTTACTGGGGATCCTCTCTTCACTGCTATCTATATGTGGAGAAGTAATGGAGTCTAAGACAAGTGAGCTTGACCTGAACACCATCAAGAGTCATTAGATTCCCGGTTATGTTTTGATCTCTAAGCGCCATTTGTCAATGAAAAAAAAAAAACATACAGATGAATCCATGGGAAGCAAAGATGGTAATTTTGTGAAAAATGGCTTCTTACGATATTATTGTAGATGTTCCATATTGGTGAGGCCTTTATTGGGAACACAGATTCCTAAAGCATAAATTAAGTCGCTCCTTTTATACCTCCAGGTCATTGCCCTTCCATGTTCAGCAAGTGTTCTCTAATGAACCTGGAGGGAAGGATATATGGCTCTGGTGCAATGTATGAAATGGGGAGCAAGGACAGTGCTGGCAATTTGTAGAGTATTTCCTTTTGTCGCACAATCACAAAAACGTAATCAATAAAGAGCCTGACGATAATATCTAGGATGATAGAGATAGAGATATGGATGAAAGTGGATCAGGAAGCTTTGAGTAATAATCTTAACATGCTATTATTGTGTAATATGAACACAAAACTGTGTGGCAATTGTAATAGCATGTTCAGTTAGCGTTGGCCTGCTCAAACAAGCACAAACATGATACATTTTTTGCACAGTATACATAAAGCACTTGTACTAGTTAGAAATAGGTGGACTGATGAAAATATATAAGGTCGTAAAACCATACCATACACTGTTAGTGGAAAATGTCATTACCTAGCAGGAAATGTACAATCCCTCTTCGAAAGATCTAACAAGTAAATACAACTTCATGAATAGATAAATGAATAAATAATGACAAACAAACAAATAAACAAGTAATTCATTTTAGAAGGCTATTTTTGTCAGGGGAATGGAGCAAGCCAGCATCACAAGAAAGAGGAGTTGCTTTTGAGAGGGGAAAACAATAAATCCAAGCTGACACATGCTGGTTCAGAAAACCAACAGCATAACGAGTCCCCTCGTTAAAATAATTGATTTTGAATCTGTACCCAGGAGACACAGGACTTTGAAAAAGCACTACTGTTGTTCAAGATGCCGAATTCAAACAGACTGAGGGGTATTTTAAGTTACTGTGAAAACAAACAATATTTCGTACTCCATGCATGCCTATGAAGCTACTGGTTCGAATGAGGGCACCACGAGACACCATGTTGTAAATTTTATGTCCAAACCAGTCTGACCACAAACAATGGAAACAATTATAGTGACATGAAATTGCATGAGTTTAGTTGACAAATGAAGAAAAAAGCTCTTCTCTATTTTTTCACAGTTGTGAGCCCTGTTACAAACAGGCCTTGAAGACAAACCTGCTGCAGAAAGTCCAGGTGTTTCTGATCCAATGTCACCCTGCCAAACTGCCTCCTGATGTGAAGTGCCTTTTGCTTTAAATATACTAAGTGCCACCCACTGTGTCATTGATCTGCCATGGACTTTGTGTGCCTCCCATAGAGAGAAAGACTCTAATTGATTGCCATTGGCTTTGTTTCTGCAGTACCACGATGTCATTTAACACATTGGGATGCAACCACATAATGAAATTTCAGAGGGTTTCAGAAGTTTCCAGGATATTGCTGTGTTGATAAGACTTTTAGTAAAAATTTAAAACATTTAATAGAATGTTTCTGTTTCTTTCATATTGTTTCCCAAAAATGAAAATAATTAGTGCCCTGCATCACTTTTTTATCCAGGTACCTCTGAGAAGGAATACAGACAACAATTATCCCCGCGTGAAAGAAATATTAAAAAATTTAATTAACAATGGCAAACTCCAAATTCTCAGCTCTGGTTGTGTCCTCAGAAAACTTGATTGCCAAAAATAATTGAAATGACTTCGGAAGCATTTGTCAAGTCCCAGATCGTATAACTGAGGTTGCAACTAGATATGGCAAATGTTTCAAGAAAAAGTTCTGAAAATACTGTGCCAAGCAACCTGTCTATTCAATACACTTAGGATATAACACACTGGAATACCCTGCCTCAAGTACAATAGATGTGGAAATCAACAAGCTAACGGGTACACTTAAAAAACAAACAGCATGTTTTCATCAAATGTTTGATAAAGATTTAGGATTTTAGGCAGACTCTCAGTTCGTGTCAGCATTTGATAAATCTAATCTTGGCAATGGCACTTGATAAATTTGTTGAAGACTCTTCTACTCATCCAAGAGGCTTTGTCAGTTTTACAGGAAGTGAGATTGAGGAGTTCAGAATATATACTCTGCTACAGTTAGGTAGCCTCAGGACATTAGGACCTCATTGAACTAAAGCACATTAAATATCAGTTGATGAACAAAAGAATAAGAATAAGAATAAGAATAAGAATAAGAATAAGAATAAGAATAAGAATAAGAATAAGAATAAGAATAAGAATAAGAATAAGAATAAGAATAAGAATAAGAATAAGAATAAGAATAAGAATAAGAATAAGAATAAGAATAAGAATAAGAATAAGAATGAGAATGAGAATGAGAATAAGATTAAGAATAAGAATGAGAATGCAAATAAGAATACCTGAAGAAACACCAAAAGAGGAAGAAGACACCATGGAATGAAATTACTTTGACATTACATTTCTTGCAAATTTAAGAAAAAGAAACCCTTTATAAATTACTTTGCAGTTGAAGCTCTCCAGCACCCTGACGCAGAAGCTTGTGCTTCCCAAGGTTTAAACATCCAGACATAAGCTGGAAGATTAAGTAATTGCTACCTAATGTAGAGAGGGATGCAGAGGACTCATCAAATTGGAAAAAAAAAACATTGGTCAAAAGACATGACTGCATAAGCTTTCAGTCACTCACAATTTACTCTTAGATTAGTCCCAAGATAGATTAACCCTGACTTAGCCCTGGACTTAGGTGACCCAACATAGTACAACAGCAGACATCTGACCTTGAAGAACCCCATTCACATCCCGACCCATGTGACCCGGATACCTTTTCAAGTTGTCAATAAATCCGTCAACCCTGAGTAAATGGAAGTCACTCTGAGTGCATATGCACCTAGAACTTCTGAAACGTCTTTGGTTCATTTAATCTATTTATTCTTGCTCATATGTGCTATCTGTGTGTAAATGTGCATGTATATATGTGTATGTGCATATTGTGTATACTGTGTAGATGTGTGAAGATATTTATGTAGGTATGGGTATGTATGGTGACATATATGCATATGTGTTTGCACTGATATATGTGTGTATATATCTTTCCTGTTTTTTTGTGGGGGGGTTCTCTAATGTTGCTGCTGCAACACCCGAATTTCCCCTATGGGGATCAATAAAGTATTATCTTAGCTTAAAGGGACTTATAACTGAGGAAGGCTCTGAGATGAGAGACTCATGACCTAGCATACAACTAAATTGGGCATATTCACACAAATATTTTTTTCAACTGTGGATACGTTTGTTTCCAAAAATAGTCAATGATGAAGCATGATGAAATGATCAATCCATTTTTTTTCTGTCACATGTATTCTGTTGCAAATACGTCAGTGGAAAATATAATTCTGTGAGGTCTGGCAGTAGCATTCATGACCTTTTACAAGTTTATTGTTGGAATAGCAAGGGGATAACTCTTTGTCTCATGCACAAACTGATATAAAAATGCTGATCCAAACTGTGAATGCGTATTGTTAAACATCACTGTCTATGACAAATTATTGTAATTGCTTTCTTTGCAACTGTGCAATTCTCTGGAGGAGCAGTAATAATATGTGATGAGTTGTATTCACAAGCATTGATTTCATTGTAACGCTGGCATTAAATCAAAGCCATTGAAGGAGGATGTTTGCTTTGTATAATAAACACGACTTCAGTGGATTACGCTACAAAGCAACTCAGTGGTTAGAGGTCTTTAGGCATGGGGCATGTTCACTGAAACATGACTGCTGACATTTTATAAGTGTAATCGCAAAGACTGTAAAAATCAGTTAGGGTTATACGCATTATTTAGATGCCTACCAAACAACTGTGTTGTGTCAGTTGCTTGTGAAGATATTGAGTTTCACGGCAATATGTCTGGAAGTTCAACTTCTCCTGAGTGGAATACCTTATGTGTGTGTGTGTGTGTGTGTGTGTGCTTGTGCGTGTGTGGGTGTGTGTGTGTGTGTGTGTGTGTGTGTGTGTGTGTGTGTGTGTGTGTGTGTGTGTGTGTGATGTATATATATATATATATATATATATATCTTTGTGCATGCTCATCATCAAAACTGCTCAAAAAGTCACAGTTGAATCTTATAAAGCCCAATTATACCCTTTTTTTCACTGGCAGATTGTATATCTCGTGACTTAATTCTGTTACAGCAAAGATATAATATGGTTTATAATTTCAGAGTATGGTAGATATGGATTTTTCTTCTATGCCTCTTGCTAAAACTTCTGAAAGATAGTTCCCAACTACTTCCTGGACTGATTTCCACTGCTCTGCTCTAAATATAATCCAAATCTGTGGTCGGCTCTGGTGTGTACCCATAATGACACTCCAGATTGTTCAATTCCTGGATGATAAGATAACATTTTATTTTTACACCAACGCAAAAGACCTGATTTTCAGTTTGACAGAAACATAGTAAATAATAAAATAAAATGTCAGGTACATTATTAAGCAGTGAAATGAACAGGGCTGCACATATCCTCGTTGAAACATGCTGAAATTCCAATTTAACAGTCAAATTATTCCTTTAAGCTGACTGATGTAATCAGCATAACCTCACAGATTTTGCTTGCTGGAAGCAGGAAATCTGTGTTTGCTAATCTTAGTCAAGTCCCTGCTTGAAACTCAGTTTTCAATAAGATTTCTCAATGAGTGATAAGCCAGCGGACACAAGACAAGTGGTTACCGATAACAACAATGTTTCGGCTCTCTAAGCTTCTTGCCCAATGAAGACTTAATAGAGAAAGCCACAAAGCAACAGCATAGTGCATATTTATGATTGGTCTTGCAGCACTAACTTTGGAAGAAGCCATGATGATGATGATGATGATGATTGTGGTTGTTATTGTAAATACCATCATGATTTTTTAAATTTCTATACTTTGAATTTATTGCTGTTTTTATATTCCCCACAGCATCCATCCCATTTTATTTGAAGAAGCTATACGGGAAAAAAAAAAAAAAAAACATATATATTTTTGTATTTATGTTTGTGTGTATGCATGTCTCTTTGTACTAAGCATCTAATGATTTAAGTCTCATTTTGGATCGAACAATGTCCATTAAAAAGCAAGCATTTGTTGTGCCCCGTAGCACAGGCAGATTGTTGTTCAAGCTGAAAGTGTCAGCCTAGTCAAGTATCTGCATATTTCTCAGCTGATGCCGTTAATATTAAACAAGACTCAAGCGGATTATAGGTAAAACCCTTTCAACAGTGGAGTTGGAAGGCAGAGGCCACATTCAATAAATCCCTAAGCTTTGCCATTGGCATTTGATTAAGCCAAATGGAAAACAACATGGAAATCGGCAACAGTGACATCCACATTTTTACACAGCTATGATTGTTTATCATCTAGGTGCATTTACTCCAATTAAATCACATCTAGGCTGGATTCCCCCATGTCTTCTGTGCAAAAAGTCGGCAAGGTAATTACTGTGAACTGCTGTTTCTCTTCTTCCCTTTCATCAGAGCTGAGAGGATGGGAGAGGGACCAAGTGTAAAAGGCAAAAGAAAAATTACAGGAACATAGTGACTGTAAGAAGATAACTCTGGCCACTTTGTTTGGTATCATTTCTGCTGCTGAAAATAGCTCAAAATAAAGGACGTACAAATGACGTAGGCTTCTTCAAAGCAAAATAACTTGCTGCAATGCCCTAAATTACACCACTCCTTCTAACACTTCCAGGGTCTGTCACATGATACCGTGACCACAAAAGCCATCCTGGGGCTTTGAAGCAAAGTGGTGCAACCTAGTATTAAAGCTATTTTCTCTCATGTGTTGTACATTTTTTTCACAATCTATTGCCCGTATCTTTTTTATTTTTATACATGGAAAATGGGTTTGATAGAATCAAGCCCTTGAAAACAAAGGCAGAGTGCCTTCTGACCCTGATTTAGTTGAAAATTGACAGCCAGACGCAATGGGGACAGGAAATAAGCATTAGCTTGCGATATCTTACGAGAGGAAATGTTGTGGTTCTGTTTCTAAAGTAACAAAATTAACTGCATGATGGCGGGGAAAAAAAATTATATCTTCAAAAATTAAATTTAACTTTTAGAACACCTGTTCAATTAGCCCACAATAGTAATTGATAATCTTCACAACCAGATGGATGTTGGCAGCTGGAAAAAATATAACAAGGAAATTACTACCAAGAACAAAATGTGTATGATCCAATGAAGTGTTAAAAAAACTCATGAATTTAAATCACCTTGCTTTATGTATTTGCTTATTCATTTTGAACATTGCCTTGTCTTTACATGAGGTTATACACAACGCAAGGCAGAACCGTAGAATCCGTAATACGATAAGAACATTTTCATATCCGACAGATATTTGTGTTCGTGTGTGTGTGTGTGTGTGTGTGTGTGTGTGTGTGTGTGTGTGTGTGTGTGTGTGTGTGTGTGTGTGTGTGTGTGTGTGTTAATATTTTGTGCTCTCTTATTTATGATTTTCCGTATTTTCTTATTTTTTTACATATA
>CAAKHD010038405.1:130052-145403 GCA_901007705.1 Fistularia tabacaria
GTGTGTGTGTGTGTGTGTGTGCGATGGTGGTGGTTCCAGGCAAACCCCGTCCTTCACCCCGGCTCTCTCATATCAACTGAAAAACCAACACAATTTCCCATCTTTTACGAGGTTGCCGCAAACAATTTCAGACCTCCTCAACCTGTGGTTTATTTTACTGCTTATCCTTACTGAATAAATTCAGGCTGTCTCTGTGAATATTGGGAATTTACTCAAACACACTTCAAGCAAATATCAGTTCTTTCGGAGTGTATTTTTCTCCCTTTATTATTTTCAAGATGTAAAATAGGACACAGTCAAGTACATCACTTATTCCTCTGAGATTTTATTCGTGTGTGTATAAAAATACACCTTCCTACCTCTTCCTTCCTGGAAAGAAACACCATCAGCGCTGTCGTCATCCTCTTTTGTTCCTCCTGACATTTGACGCAACTGTTTTTGATTTGTTTTTCATTTCTCTGTGATTTATATCCAAAAGCCCTCAGAAGTGATAAAAACACTATTAAAAGTGAACAAAACTGCCTGTTGACATACATCGTTTAGTTATTTAGATGTCAGCAGGTACATCTGTGACTAAAATGACGTGAGCTGATTAAATAAAGAGCATGATGGTAAAAAAAAGATAAATAATAATAGTTATAATAAAATAATAGTTAAAATAACAATAATATTAACAGCAACAACAGGAACAGTAATAATGATAATAATTATATACTATTATCATTAATATTATTATACTGTGCTATTTACTATATTATACTAATATGTTATTTTTTTTTATTTTTATCTATTTTATTTTATTATTTTCATTGTACCCGATCTCCTGAACTCAGGGTAGCAGCAAGGGAGAGGTACTGACCTCTGTGCCTTTGTGCTGCCTCATAAATTCAAAATAAAATACAAAATGTAGATAGAATAAATTTGGAGCTGAACTTTTTTTGCCTGATTGATCTCACTGACCTTACTCCTGGTTACATGACTACAGACTGGAACGCGAAACCGGACACACACTGAAATGAAATCTGATGTAGCTATAAGTCCAAAAAGAATGCATTCAGTCAAAGGAAGATTTGTAATTGCCCAATACAGGTGAATGACACAGTGAGGAGTCGCATCTTTGTGGCTCTGCAATCAACTGAGGGGGGGTCTGAAGAGAACCCCGTCTCCTGCCCAGTATCAGCTGGGGTAGGCTTTAGACCCACCGTGACCCTGAGTGCAGGACAATTTATAAATTAATGAATCCAACCAACTTTGTTCCAGCCACAGAGCATGTCCACAGTCACAAAAAAGGAACAATTCTACATACACAAAAAGCAGATTTAATTTAGAGTATTATTTTCTCCCTTAAATTTGCAAAAGTGCAATTTGTCTTCAGCATTTACTGAAATTCTTCACAGCAGGGGAAAGTCAATCTATTTCTGGCGGCATAGTGTCATTTAAAGTCAATAAATAATACGGCAGTATTAAATTTTTCCTTTCTTTGTTTTCTTTTGTTCCTGAGTAGGTTCAAAAATTTCCTTTTCAAAGGGATACCTCACGTGTAAAAACAGGGTCTGGTTTGAAACTCCACAGGAGAAACCAAAAGCCTGTCTTTCACACATTTTTGGAGGATTCAGTTCTTGGCTTCTGTCTTTTGAAATGTCAAGTTGTTCAAGTTACTGATCTTCTTCTTTTCCATTTGGCTTTTCCCTTCAGGGGTCGTCACAGCAAATCAACCTTCTCCAACTAACCCTATTCTCTGTATCTATCCCTCTCACACCAGCTAACTTCATATCCTCTCTCACTACGTCCATCAATCTTCTATGTGGTCTTCCTCTAAATCTCGTGCCTAGCATCTCCAATTCCAGTATCCGTCAACCAATATATTCACTCTCATTCCTCTGTACATGACCGAACAATCTCAATCTGGTTTCTCTGACCTTCTCTCCAAAACCTCGAACATGTTCTGTCCCTCTGATGGACTCATTCCTGATCCTATCCATCCTTGTCATTCCCAAAGAGAACCTCAACATCTCCGTCTCTGTTACCTCCAGCTCTGCTTCTTGTCTTTTATTCAATGCCACTGTCTCCAAACCATCGCTGGTCTCACCACTGTCTTGTACACCTTTCATTTCATTCTGGCTGTTATTCTATTGTTGCATGGTAACCCTGACACTTTCCTTGACCCACTTCAACCTGCTTGAACCTGTTTCTAAACCTCTTTTCCAAACTGTGTTTCTCTGGACTGTTGACCCTAAGTACTTGAAATCCTCCAACTTCTTGATCTCCACTCCTTGTAGCCTCCCCTTGTCACCCAGGTTTCTATCATTCACACACCAATATTCTGTCTTGCTGTGACTAACCTTCATTCCTCTCTTTTCAAGAGCATACCTCCACCTCTCAAAATGTTCCTCAACCTGTTCCCTGCTCTCACTACAGATCACAATGTCATCTGCAAACATCACGGGCCATGGAGATTCCTGTCTAATCTCATTTGACAGCCTGTCCATCACCACTGCAAACAAGGGGCCCAGAGCTGATCCCTGATGAAGTTCCAACTCCAACTTGAACTTCTCTGTTACACCTACAGCACACTTCACCACTGTCTCACAGCTAGCATATATGTCCTGCAACAGTTTAACATACTTCTCTGCCACTCCAGACTTCCTCATACAATACCGAAGGTCCTCTCTCGACACCTTGTCGTATACTTTTTCTTAGTCTACAAAAGCGCAATGCAGCTCCCTCTGACGTTCTCTCTACTTCTCTATCAGCATTCTCTAAGCAAATAATGCATCTGTAGTACTCTTTTTAGGCATGAAGCCATACTGCTGTTCACAAATTCTGCTCTCAGTCGAGTTTCCACTACTCTTCCCACAAATTCATTCTATGGCTCATTAACTTTATCCATCAATAGTTACCCCAATTCTGCAAATCCCCCTTATTCTTAAAAATGGGAGACATCATGCTTCTTCTCCATTCTTCAAGCATCGTCTCACTCTCTAAGATCCTGATGAATAATCTAGCATGAAACTCTACAGCTGCCTCTCCTAGACACTTCCATATCTCCACAGGTATATCATCAGGACCTACTGCCTTTACATTCTCCATCCTCTTCAATGCTTTCCTTACTTCACTTTTACTAATCTCTGCTACTTTGTGGTCAACAATAGTCACATCTTCTACCCTTCTCTCTTTCATTTTCCTCTATCATCAGCTCTTCAAAGTACTCTTCCCATCACTCTGCTTGTATCTGTCAATACATTTCCCTCTCTATCCTTAATCACCTGGAACTGCTGTACGTCCTTTCCATCTCTATCTCTAAGTTTTGCCAACCTGTATAAATCATTCTCTCCCTCCTTACTGTTCAACCGCCCATGCAAGTCATTGTACGCCCTTTGTTTTGCCTTTGCTACCTCTATCTTTACCTTAAGCTGCATCTTCTTGTACTCCTGTCTGTTCTCTACAGTCTCCTCAGTGTCCCATTTCTTCTTTGCTGACCACTTTCTCTGTTTATACTCCTGCACTTCCTCAATTCACCACCAGGTCTCCTGATCAACTTTCCTTCCAGACGACACACCAAGTTCTCTCCTACCTGTCTCCCTGATCACATTAGCTGCAGTTGTCCAGTCATCTGGAAGCTCTCCCTGACGACTCAGAGCCTTTCTCAACTCCCCACTGAAAACCATTCAACACCTTTCCTTTTTCAGCTTCCACCACTTTGTCCTCTGCTCTGCCCTTGTTCTCTTATCTTCATTGTCACCAGAGTCATCCAATGCTGTCTGGCTACACTCTCAACTCCCACTCCTTTGCAGTCACTGATCTCTTTCAGATTACTTCGTCTATGCAAGATGTAGTCTACCTGCGTGCTCCTTCCTCCGCTCTTAAAGGTTACCCCATGTTACTGTCTTTCCTGGAAAAAAGTATTCACTACAGCCATTTCCATCCTTTTTGCAAAGTCTACCATCATCTGTCCCTCTGCGCTCCTATTGTGGGTATCGAACCGGCCCATCACTTCGTCATCACCTCTCTTGCCTGCACCAACATGTCAATTGAAGTGTGCACCAATTTCCACTCTCTCTTCTCTGGGGATATTCTGCATCACTTCATCTAATTCATTCCAGACCCTCTCCTTCTCCTCTAACTCATATCCTACCTGTGGGGCATAGCCACTCACAACATTGAGCATCACACATTCAATTTCCAGTTTCAGACTCATAAGTCTATTTGACATTCTTTTCACCTCCAGAACATTCCTAACAAACTCCTCGTTCAAGATAACTTCTACTCCATTTATCTTCCTATCAGTACCATGATAGTAGAACTTAAAATCTGCTCCTAAGCTTTTAGCCTTACTTCCTTTCCACTTGAGTCTCCTGGACACACTGTATATCCACCTTCCTTCTCTGCATCATGTCAACCAACTCTCTACCTTTCCCTGTCATCGTCCCAATATTCAAAGTCCCTACTCTCAGTCCCAGACTCTTGCCTTTCCTTCTCTCTCTCTGCTTCCGAACACGCCTCCTCTCCTTCTTCGACCCACAGTACCTCAATTTCCACTAGACCGGGCCTTGACTGATCCTGTATGAGATTCATAGGTTTGATTGCCATATTTGGTCTTGGAAAAAAGTTTTACGCCAGATGCCCTTCCTGATGGAACCCACTGCATTTATCCATGCTTGCGACCGGCTCAGTGAGACACTCGTCTGTGCTCCCCCGAGGCTGACTCCAGGAGTGACTGGCCCGTGCCTCCCTGAGGCTGCATTATTCAAATTACCGATAGTTTGTTCAATTATGTCCCTGGATATTAGTATTTTGATCCATCTTGAGCGCCAATAGTTAGAAAATTACATTATATTTTTCTCCGCTTCTGTTATTTACTAGTGACAGAACAAAAGGTCATAAAACTCTACTCAGAGAGCCAAGCAAATGGGAGGGGGGAGGGTCTGTGTAGGACCTCAAACCTCTTGACTGCAAGACTTCTGGGTTATTGCACAAATGATCTAAAATTAACTAAAATTTATACAATATTGATATTCATGGATATTGACTTCAGAGTAAAACCAACTATCTTCAAAACAAGTTGAAGTTGTCTAACAAGTTGAACAGAAAACCTATTCTTCCATCCATCTATCCCTCTATTTATGCATCCATCCATCTGTTTATCTATTTGTTTTATTTTTATGTCAACGCTCTTCCGTAGTCGTAGTAGCATTAGTAGCATTATTACAGACACAATTAGAAATCAATAAATCAGAGCTTTATATTTATAAGTATTTCATCAATGTTTCCTTGTTTTTTTGTTTGTTTTGTTTCTGATAAATATCAGTTATTAATGCATTGTTTTTCACATTTTTACTTACCCACTTGATAATGATAATTTTTCCCTTTCTGTTGTTCACAGTTGGTTACATTGTGTTATTTACCTCAGCAACTATGTCTTTGCAGTACATGTGCTGTGGATTTTAATTTTGAAACTGACAAATCAGGACACCACCTTGTGAGGCCCAGATCAAAGTTCATATTCATAATCAAATCATACGGTAGAAATTTAGATCATCTGTCATAGCTTCTCATTTACTTTACATCATCTTTCACTATTTTGTTTGTTGTGACTTTGCTGTTCTCCTGTTAGTGCTGTATTTTTTTCTTTCTTTCGTCCACCAATTATATTCCTTGTACATCGGAGGAAAGTCTGTGGGGACTCAGGTCACGTTCTGCGGGCTTCCAACCCTTAAGGACTTGTTATAGATCTCAACTTCATCTCTGTGAGCTGTCTTAACTCCTGCAGTCAACACAGTTTCGACCTTTCCATCCAAATACACTTCTGTTTTGGGACGTGGTTGTTGCAGGAGGTGGGGGTTTATTCCTATTTATTTTTCCCCCCAGTGCTGCATTTGTGTTGACAGTTAATTTTGAGCGGATAAAGGTGTCCAGTTGCCTTGTCTAAAGTAAAGGCTTAGTATGACAAATAGCTGAGCAGTAAACTCTAAGGTCTATCCCTTAGCTGCACTGCCCACTCACTGTCTGAGAAGATTAACCTTCCCAGCTATGGTGTAGCCGTTTCGATTATTTCCATAGTCAGTCTTAAAGAAGTACAAATGGAGAGCGCCAGTTGGGGAGTGAATGCATTTGATCCTCGTGAATAACCCCAATAAATTTTATGAGCACAACAGAAAATAACACAGAACAATATGCAGTTTTTAAAATAAAACTTTTTTTCTGAGTTATTTTCTGCATTTGTTTTTTTTCATCTCCTCGAACCTGTGCCTCTTAATGACAAACATTCCCTGTCGCACATATGTTACATAAAAATATGCATTATTTTTTTCTTTAATTTTTTTTTTTTATTTTTATCCATATCTGCTTGTGCTTCTTAGCATCTGAGATCCACTTTAGCCAACAGATCTGACCAAGGATAAAGAAAGTGTAATAATAATAATAATAATAATAATAATAATAATAATAATAATAATAATAATAATAATAATAATAATAATAATAATGATAATAATACATAATACAAAGGGAGGGGCAGAGTTTGGTAATGTTTTTGAGGTGGAGGAAGGAGACCTTGGTGAGGTGACGGATATGGTGTTTGAAAGGAGAGATGTGGGTCAAGTCTGACTCCAAGGTTTGTACCTGAGGGGGACAGGGGAATGTTATGGCCGGAGACAGTGATGGTGGTGATGGGGATTGACTGGGTTTGGTGTCGGGTACCAGTGAGGATGGCTTTTGTTTTGCTACCGTTTAACTGGAAGAAGTTGTCTGCCATCTCCTCCAGACAAGTGTGGAGGGCAGATGGGAGGTGTGTGTGTGTGTGAGTGTGTGTGTGTGTGTGTGTGTGTGGGGGGGGGGGGGTGGAGTCCAATTTAATGAAGAGCTGCGTGTCATCAGTGTAGCAGTGGAAAAACATATTGTGGATCCTTATGATGTTACCTCAGGGGAGCATGTAAATGGTGAACAGAACTGGGCCCAGGACAGAACCTTGTAGGACTCCGCAGGTGACTGTGTGGGGCAGTGATTTTGCCTGCCCTAATGCCTCGTGCTCCTGCCTCCTAGTGAGGTATGACTGGAACAGGGCTGAGTGTGGTGCCAGAGAATCCAACCACAGTCTGGAGTCGGAGCAACAGAATGTTGTGGTCCACAGTGTCGAAAGCAGCCGATAGGTCCAGTAGTACAAGGAGAGATGGTGAGCCCTGGTCTGCATTCATGAGCAGGTCGTTCATGACCCGTACCAGGGCTGTTTCCGTACTGTGGGCCGACTGAAAACCAGACTGGAATTTCTCGTAGATGTTATGGCTGTCTAGATGGGTATGGAGTTGTACTGAAACAACTTATCCAGGACCTTGTATAGAAACGGCAAGTTGGAAATGGGTCGGTCATTGCCCATGTTCAAGGCCCAATGTGGGCTTTTTTAGGTGAGGGTGGATGATGGCAGTTTTGAGAGCTGAGGGGACCTGACCTGTATGCTGTGAGTTATTTATGATTTCATGATTTTTTATAAGAGGACTAATGGCTGTGGCATGAGTTTTAAAGAGTGGTGTGGGCATGGGGTCCAGTGCACAGGTAGAGGGCTTCATGTTTTTTTTAAATATATTCCACTTCTGTGTGTGCGGCATCTGTGAATATAGAGCAGGAGTCGTCAGGCATATTCACAGCTGACGGTAAGGGGGCGGTCACAGAAGGAACTTTGGAGCATATGGATGCCACCTTGTAGGTGAAGAAGTTCATGAAGCTGTTGCATTGTTTGTCACTGATGTGACTATGGGTGTATGTAGGAGGCTTGAGCAGGGAGTTTATTGTGTAGAACAACTGATTGGAATTTCTGGTGTGAGTATTGATTTTCTGAGAGTAGAATGTAGACCTGACTATGGTGAGGGCTTTGGAGTAGGCTACTTGGTGTCACGGTAGGCAATTTTGTAGACCTTTGGTAGTTTATTGTCGCTCCAGGGATTGGCCAGCTGTTATTTTTTTTCCTCCGCAGCTCATCTGTGTACCAGGGAGCAGTTCTGGTGAAGGAAAATGTTCTTTGTTTTTAGTGGTGCATGGGAGTCAAGAATAGTGTGAAGATAAAAATTGCAGTATTCGACAGATTCACTGATTGATAAAAACTGTATGGTCAATGAAAGTTCGTGCAGGTCCTGGTTCAAAGAGGCTGAGTCAATTTTTTCAAGTTTCTGAATTTAATATGGTGTTTCGGTTTGTGGTATCGGCCTCCAATGTACAGTTCCATGGAGATGGCTCTATGGTCAGACACGCCTAAGTCATTGACTTCCAAGTTGGTGATGGGAGCAGTATCGGGAAATGACTAAATCAAGTGTATGGCCTTTAGTGTGTGTGGGTTCTCTAACATGCTACGTTAGGTGTAGGCAGTCATGGACTTCCAGGAACTCGGCAGCAGAATGATTTCTGATGGAGTAAGTTAAAGTCCCCCAAAATAAGTGTATGAGATGATGTAGCACAGACTGATGTCAGCAGATCTTGGAGTTCAGGAATGAAACCTGGGTGTGGTATTGGGGGCGGTAGATGATAATTATTGTTGTTGTTGTTGTTTGTGATGTGCCTTTGAAGGGGAGGCATTCAAATGTAGAGATGTAGAAACACATCAGGCCTTCTTTGCCTTGATGTTTTTGGCCATGACCATTTCAGGTAAGCAAACAGAAACTTGCTTTACACGCCCTTGTTTTTTAACTTCAGTCATTGCCTTTACTACTCACCAAGTAAAAAAGACTATCAAACAACATAATGTGTGGCGGACACTAAGGGGTGTGAACTCTCTCCACACAGGACCAAGGGCTGGGGGGCATGGTTAAGCAGGGTAAAGATGGGTGTTCCTGGATGTTGAGGGCGTTCCCTGAGTTGGTTATTTGTTTGTTGGTATTTGAGTATTAAAGTTTGAACTCTGCCACAACTCTACCGTCATTTCCCTGTCGAAACACCACAATCGCTCTGTTATTTTATTGAATTCCTGTAATCTTGCCAATGAAGTCATGATTATGTTTTATGGTCAACTTCATGACTTTAGAGGACTGAGGCTGAAAATGTGCTAAATAATAATAATCTTCTTCTAAACAGTGGTATAACCTCAGGCATGAGATATAAACAATGCAAATATCACTCGTCATATCAACATAAAAAGAAATGATATTGAAATGACTTAAAGATGGAGGCACTTCTTGAGCTCCCAGTTTCAAGCCTAGCTTAACGAGTTTTAAGTCTGATGTTGGCTCCTGTGTAGGGCCAAAATTGCGCGTAAGATACAGTTCAAGTGGATAACAAAGTGGACCTGATATATCTAAGACTGAGCGTTTCAGCGAACACCGTCTCCTCCTCCGTCACCCTCAGCACTGGCTCGTCCCAGGGCTGTGTGCTGAGCCCCTTCCTGTTCACCCTGTTGACGTACGACTGCTAAGCAAGACCCCCGAGCTGCCACATTGTGAAGTTCGCGGACGACACGGCAGCAGCGGGACGCATCACGGACAACGATGAGTCCAACTACAGAGAGGAGATGGAAAACCTGGTGCAGTAGTGCAGAGATAACAACCTCTGTATCAAGACATAGAAAACCAAGGAGATGGTGGTGGATTTCAGAAGGAAAAGCGCCCCACCGCCTCCCTTGCACATCAGAGGAGAAACTGTGGAAATGGTCTCCAACTACAAGTACCTCGGTGTGTACATATCCAGCGACCTCACCTTGAGCTGGACTGGGGAGCCCGGTCCTGAGGAGCTTCTACCCCTGTGTGGTGGAGAGCATCCTCCGCAACTACATCACGATGTGGCACGGCAGCTGCACTGCTGCACAGAAGAAGGGTCTGCAGAGGGTGGTAAAGGCTGCACAGAGTACGGTGGGCAGCAGCCTTACCACTACCTCGGACCTCTACACATCGCGATGCAGGGGGAGAGCACTACGTATCATGAAGGACTCCACACATCCTCCACACGCACTGTTTCAGCCGCTTCCGTCTGGCAGGCGGTTGAGGAGCATCCAGAGCAGAACCAGCACACTAAGACACAGCTTCTACCCGGAAGCTGTAAGACTGCTGAACTCCAGCCATGCTCCATAGACTCTCTCCCTCCCTCTGTGAACCAAGCACACTCTATTTCACACACACACAGACTCCAACCCACACACACACACACACAGACACACAAACACAAACACACACACACCCACACACACACACACGCACACACACACACACACTCACAAACACACACACACATAAACACTTACACAGTCTCTCACACTCACACACACTCTCTGTCTCCATTGACCTGCTCTACCCTACTCACTTTAATACAATGTTTAAGGTGCAATATCTCACATTAGGTGCATTTTTTCATGTTTCATGTTTCATTTCATTGTCAGGGTGCTATAAAAAAAAAAATAGGTGCAATAAAAAAACAACTACCCTCTTGCTCTTATACGCAAATTTAGCGCCAACAGTGCTTAACTTCTACCCCAAGTCCTTCTGTGAATTTTTGCTCTTATTTATTTGACTTTCTCTTTGATTTTTCTATGGCTTGTAATCAGACATGGGCACTTATTTCGTACCACATACTGTAAGGTGTGCTGGTATGACAATGAAGTTTCCTTGAATCCTTGAATCCTTGAAACTGACAACAGCAGGTGTTCAAATAACAATAAAGGGGTCATCCTGTCAGTGCAATTCAATCCACTGGCCACCAACTGAGAACAGACACTTCTATTCAGTAGACTGTGGTTAGAGACACTCACTATCAGTCAGCCATCAATGAACTGTGTTTGACACACAAGAGCCACACAGTTTGTGTTAATATCAGTAACTTCACCTTCTACATCAAGTAAGGCTGATGAGCAACATGATCAATTGTGAAACCATGTCCACAAGTCATATATTTTTCATTTGAATCATAATTAGAATTGGTAATCTCTCACACCGAAACACAGCATTTTCTCACCCTGGGCCATGTTGCTCAAAAAGATAAGCAACCTGCGCATATCTGGTCATACAGGTGAGTATTTGAAAGAAATAGCAAATTCCCATTGAAGGCTTAGGCATTCATAGCTAATTTGAGATGAATCCATGGCCAAATGTTGGCTGAAGTAGAAAGTATGCGCTGTGCTTTGCCACATACCCCCCCCCCCGGTTATGTCCCTTGTTGTTCAGAGGAATTTATTTATTTATGTTTTTTATGTATACTCTTGAATCGCATCAGATAACAAGAACCCTAATAAACATAGATAGCTGTTTCAATTGTACAAGAGGTCAGTGAGAATTGGCCCGTTATTCACCAATTTATTTAAATCACTATCAACCCGGTGTGCCAGTTAGGTAAATGTAGCCTTCAGTAAAAACGTATATGTTGTTATGGCAAGTCTTGTGAATAGTAAAATCTGTCATTGATTACATCGAAGGCATTGAGTTTGAATATAAAATGTATAATGTATACCATAGATATCCTAATCACGGTAACATTGTCAATGACCCTGTTTGACAACCTCGAGGAAACCAAAATATACAATGAAATAATAAAGCTAACAATAAAAGACACAAACTAAAAAAAAAAGAATTACAGCGCTGACCACTCACTGGGACCGTGTGTCAAGAAAGACTTTATGAATTGATAGCCATGAATTACTGGGGCAACAGAATGCACACTGCTCACACTTGCAATGAGACCTATTTGTCTCATTGTTTCAAACAGGCAGCATTTACTAGGACTACTTTAACAGGGCATAATGACTGTTTCATGATGATGGGAGGGTTTGGTTATGGGAAGTTGCAGTATATTTTCAGTCCATCTCATTATTAAGTGGAGGTAAGTAAGTAAGGGAAAGTACAGAAAGATAAGAATGGGGAAAATGTAAATGAAAAACATCAATTTTGTTAACTGGGTTTTGTCTTCCAATGAGGATGTTAATTTTGTTTATCATGGCTCTCATTTCATCTTTGCAGCTGTTTGTATCAGCTTTTTCTACAATGGTATAAATAATTTTAGGGGCATATTAAGCATCCACCAGGACTCATTCAGTGCTGGCACAACTACTGCTACTACAGCTTGTTTATTTGTCTTGTGATGCTCGAACTAAAGAATGGGCTTTTGCCAACACCTCGGAATCATGGACCCGGCAAAAATTATGTTTTTTTCTACATTCAATAAATGTTCAGTTGATTTACCCGTCAATCTAATGGATGAAAATCTATCTGCTTAGGTCATAGTTTTCAGATCACCCATAATCGATCCCATGAAGTTATGATTGCTCCAGAAAATCCACGTATTCTTTACACCTCCCCTAATCTCTCATGTTAAGATATATCTTCAGGCATTTTATAATGAGAGACATATAAAAACCAAATGCATTAAACAGTTTCACCTATTAATGACAAAAGCCACACAGTTTTATCATATAAATCATAAATCCATATCTAAAAAAACTAAAATGTTCGAAAGTGAGAAGGAGTATTCTAGCAGTATGTGCCCTGTCATAATGAACATAACAGTAAAAGCAGAAGTGCTGAAAATAGCCTTGGGCTCATGGGGTTAACAGTCATCAACCTGCCCATCCAGTCACCTGCACTTATCCTTGATTTTTGTGGGAGAAGAGGAAAAAAACAACTTGTTTTTCTTCAACGTAGCAGCCATTTTTTTTTTTTTTTGATATACATTCACAATAATGAACATACAAGTTCTCAATTCACTTTCAGAGCAGTTCACAATTGTGCAATGATACTGAAATGATATTTTGTCATCATCTAATACTTCAGCGATTACATCATAACCAAATTTGCAGTTACCACTAATCTATACATTTTGTACCACTTACATTTAAATCAGCAATTGCAAACTGATTCCCAAATCAGTCAATTTCACTGGTTTCACATCAACAAGTTAAGGTTTACCACAACAGCTTTAGGTGTCCATCTAATTCTACCATTGTAATGCATTTGCATGAATCACTTTTTGTATTTATGTATTCATTCATTTCAGCTACTTATCATTTTTCTCTTTTCATGAATTGATTTATTTAGCCATGTGTAAACATTGGATGTAAAGGTTCATTGTGTACATCCAGCACAAAAGACTCAAGTCTTTTGATTTGTTTTTTATTAGTTATGAATTCAAAATAGTTATTTTTACTGCAATGTGCCACAGAGCTGGTTTTCTTCTATCCAGGAAAAACATGATTGAAAAACTTAATTTAGATACAAGACATAAAATCACTACATCCTGGTGTGTCATGTTGTTCATGACAAACAACACTAGTATGTTCATCTGAAGAAGTAAAAACACCCCTATTGTCACATTCACTTATACGTACAGCACAACATCAGTGAAATTTGACCACTGCAGTTAACCCATCATGGAGGAACCATGAGCAGAAGGCAGCGAGTGAGCAGTTAATGCGCCAGGGGAGCAGTTAGGGGTTCAGTGTCTTGCTCAGCAACACTTGGACTGACGAGAAGGAGTGCTGGAACCGAACCAGGAATGTTTGGTTCCATGGATAACAGCTCTAACCCCCTGAGCAATGCCGCCCCTTCTGCATCTTGTGTTTCATTGTTTTCCATAAATGAGGCTGTTATCGTCAAAATAGGGGAGCTGATGCAAAGAAAGATACTACAATCTATGGGGATTCCCTAAACTATTGGCCTATCCACCGAGCGCCACCTTGCTTTTTATCTCAAATGGCCTGGAGCAGTGAAGCTGATGTTAAACAGCAATGAGGCAATTTGATCTGACTTTCTCTGAGGTAAATAGCTCAATAAAATGTATCTGAATTCATTATTCATTTCCCCTTCTGCCCAGCAACAATTCCCGGCTGGGTGTGTGCTGCTTGAAGCTGATCACAAGCCATATCACAATAGTGAATCCTGTCAGTTCTACAGACCTGTTACTGCCACCCAAGAAGGCCTACCTGTAAAACCTGTAACTCATAAACTTCAACATTTCCCATTGCTTCTTGCACCCAGCTTTGCTTTCTAATGTGATTCCAGATTCAAGCACTTGTTTAATTAGAGTGCTACTGCCAGGAAATTCAAAGCATCATCTCCTGCCCTGACAGAAACAATAAAACCAAGATAAGTGCACTGCTTATTATCATGCTTATTTTCAGCTTTCCCCACAACAGTTTATACAGCATTTGAGCTGCGTGTGTCAGAAATATATTAAGATTGAACAGCTGCGGTGTCATGCAGCAGAGATACAGCCAACCCATGTGTTACAGCTGAGCCGAGAGGATATCAGCCACCTGCAACACACTGTATATGATGGGGTTATTGGGTAACATAAGGGTGTAAGAGGTGCAAGTGATTGATAAAGACAATGTTAGGCTTGAAAAATCCTGGCTTCTATCTATTGTTATAAGAAATATGGTTACGCTGGCTGAAAACATGGATGAGCTTGCGACAATGGACCCCATCGGTACCTTTTGTGTAAGCGAACAGGGGAAAATAGTTTAGTAGAATTGAGTTGAGAAGAATGGAAGTGGCCTTGCCATTTTTGTTTTTCCTTGATCTTGTAATTCATGCTATCCTTTATATTGTAGGTCTCAAGAGCAAATATTATCTCCTGTCCTCCTAGGGAGCTGTTGTTGACATCACCCAACAATATGCTGGGAGATTACAAATAAAAAATATGACTTCAAAGGTTGCTTATACGTACCAAATTTATAGAACAAAATGAGTCATCAGCCAGCTAACATTGTGGTCATGCAAATAGCAACCATGCATAACTTTATTCACAGCCTTTTTTTTTTTGCACTGATAGTCTGCAATTCTGGCATTAAGAATCCATCAGTATTGTTGCTTTCAAAAAAATAAAGCATCACAATTTTAATGTTACATGACTATTTGACTTTAGGATAACATGCTGTCAGACTGGGTTCCCCTTCAGAGAATGACAATGTTAAAAAGACCTCCGTAATGTCCCCTCCCCAGCCAGTTCTTAAAAAAGTTCTCAAAACTTTGTATCTTTTTCACAATTTTGTTGAGATTTCTAGAACCGTTAACAGTACGGACACGTTTGCCCTTAAATTGGTGTTCATTTCAATTCATTGATTTATATTTTAAACATTTCCAACAACAAGTTTCAGCGATAATATTGCTTTCTTGTTTCTTCTGTGCCACTTTACATCCGACCTTCCCACCTGGAGTGTTTCAGAAGCAGAAGAGTTTGTCTTTCTAGATTAATCTACATTATAATGGTGTGTCCATTATTTAAAAAATGATTTACGAGGTTATATGGCTATATGGTTATATGACACACAGACACACACACACACACACTCAGGCACAAACACACACACACAAACACACGTACACAACCGGGCGGTCGCACACACACACACACACACACACACACACAGCTGGCCACGACCAGTGTACCGAC
>CAAKHD010038405.1:154022-170503 GCA_901007705.1 Fistularia tabacaria
GGTTTGGAGTGCTTTTTGAAATAGATAAAGAGAAATGCATTTGTGTGTTTTTGTTTTTAGATATAACAGCGTGTTATATATATATATATATATATATATATATATATATATATATATATATATATATATATATATATATATATATATATATATTGTCTTTCAAGAAAAGCGATGAAGTCCAGTCACCATGATTAGATATGAAAATGGCAAAAGACAATGACCTGGATGACTGAGAACCTTCCCTGACATAATAAATTAGCCAATAATTTGGCAGATACTTATCACACTAGGTCAAATTAAAGGTAATTTAAAGGGTTGAACTGGGAAAAGCTGTTAGCACTCCTGGTCACTGGCATCTTAGGGTGCATTTTCACCCTCAACTTGTATCTATTTCACATTGTATAGCTTGCCTTTGCATTTGGTATGAGCTATTTATAATCTCATCCTCATAATCAACACAGGCATCTGCTTCCCAGACAACAGTTGAATAGTACTTTGACAAATTAAACCACTTCATTTCTGTTTGGGTTATTATCCACGCATTCTCAAATGTATCAATGATGATCAGCAGAGAGGGGAAAAGAGGGAAAAGCTTGCAAAGTGAATCTCAAAACAGTTTTCTCAATTTGATATGGATCTCTTCACTATGGCTGAGTTAGTCATTCCTGAACAGGAACGTTTCTGGCCTTTTTTAATAAGTTCAGTGAAATTAGTTAGGTTTGAGGGTTCAAACAACCCGGCGGACCCTCCTCTCCAGCACCATTGAATAGGCATTGCCAGGAAGGCAGAGAAGTGTGATCCCTCTAGAGTTGGAGCACACCCTCCGATCCCCCTTTTAAAAAGCGGGATCACCACCCGAGTCTGCAAGTCCAGCAGCACTGTCCCAAACGTCCATACAATGCTGCGGAGGCATGTCAGCCAGGACAGCCCTCCAGCATCCAGAGCCTTGAGGAACCCAGGCATGACCTCATCCTACCCCGCGGCCCCGTGACTGAAGAGCAGGCAAGGTCTATTCAGCAGTGCTGGAGAAGAGGGTCCACTGGGTCGTTGAAGCTCGGTTTCAGGAGGAGCAGTGTGGTTTTGGTCCTGGTCGTGGAACAGTGGACCAGCTCTGTACCAGTCCTTCATGGTGAATAGGGAGCTGAGCCAGAAGGCGAAGCTCTCAATTTACCAGTCGATCTACCTTCCTAGCCTCAACTATGGTCACGATGGTGCTCAACCGGAAATTGGTGGAGTGCCCACTCCGGGTTGGAGAAGAGGTTCTGCCCCAAGTGAAGGAGTTTAAGTATCTCTAAATTAATCTGTGGGTAGTGATTGAAATAACGAGATTGCGGATACAAGCGGCCAAAATGATTTTTCTCCAGGGGATGGTCAGACTCCCCCTTGGAGATAAGGTAAGAATTTCGGTCATCCGAGAAGAACTTGGAGTAGAGTCGCTGCTCCTCCACATGGAGGAGTCAGATGAGGTGACTAGGGCATCTGGTCAGGATGCCTCCTGGACTCCTCCTGGGGGAGGTTTTCCGGGCATGTCATCTGGGAGGAGGCGATGGGGAAGACCAAGGACTTGTTGGACGGACTATGTCTCTAGGCTGGCCTGAGAGTGGCTTGGGATCCCCCCAGAAGAACTGGACCATGTGGCAGGGGAGAGGGAAGTCTGGGCCTCCCTGCTCCGACTGCTGCCCCCGGCGACCCGGAGTTCAGATAAGGGGCAGAAGATGGATGGATGGATGGAAATTAATTTGTGGTTGGTTTTTGAACAGTTTGTAAAAATGTGGGAATGAAAAGCCACAAACAGGAAGACAGTATGAACCAAGTTGAAAGAGAGAAAGAAAGAACAAAAGATAGATAGAAAGAAAGAAAGAAATCATTTCAAAATCCAAAGTGGCTATCTCAGGGAGGTTTTTGGGAGTATGCTCTGCTTATAAATGAGATAAACGGGATACAGGAAAAAGGTGGTGTTTGTTTGGACTGAAGGATGCAAGAGAAGTTCTGCACCAAAATATTAGAACACAAATAAATAAATAAATAGATTGCTAGTTAGCAGCTGAAAAAAAAGATTTTTTAGCATTTACAATTCAAATCACACGAGGCTCAAATTCATGTTTTATTATGAACTCAAGCAGGATTAAGTTGAGGTTCTTGCTGCAAACTAAGGAATCAGGCACTGAGGAACTGGCTCATCTGTACCAGTCTGTACCTAGGGGTCACAAATATTTTTCTCCTTTATTTCTATTTCTATTTCCATTTATCTGGCTTCTAGGTACATTAAAATTTAATTGAAAACAAGCATGGATAGAAAGATTAAGAAGATTTTTAATGGTAAATAAACATGAAAAAGTAAGAGATGGATGGATGAAAAAACATGCATTCATGTGATTATTGTTTTTTTTCAATATAGAATAGCAGTTTTAACTGGGGAAATACAAAAAAGGGGAATAGTATATGTATATATATATATTAGATATATATAATATATCTATTAGTTATTCATTGCTTTATCATTTGGTCTAAAACACAATAAACAGCATGAGGGAGCATATATTGCAGTATCCGTCAACCAGGACCCTTGCTCTTAAACCTTTCATTTGTTTTAGGTGGACATGTCTTAAAACCAAAATGTGTTGCCCTTTAAACTATACTTTTATATTTTCTAGCCAGTCAGCTCCAAAACTCAAAGCCTTGCTGCCCCTTTAAAATATTCAAGTAGCAGTGAAGATCAAGGACAGACCTAAATTTCAAAGCTGTCTATATTTTTCCCATGTATAAAAATGAAACCCACTCGAGCGTCTTATTGCTGAACATGTTATGTTTCATAGTGTGATTTTTCTTGTTAAAACTTGGATTGGGTTACTTCCTTCTCTAAAAATTGAAAGTGAAACTTCCAATGGAATTCATAAAACCTAAGAAAGAAGAAAAAGAAAAAAAAAAAATTAACACGCAGGTATTTCGAAGTGCTCGATCTTCAAAGCTTACCTTTCGATTCAACCAATGCATGCATTGCTTTTGTAGTGTTTCATCACTTGTTGTGTATCAGAGCACCTGCTTTTTGGTGAAACTTAGTTCTGATGAAAACAGCTCATGGAACATGGATTTAATCACACTTAGGAAATTCCAGAATACAGCATGTGATAGGCAACTACCTGTTACCTCGACTTCTCCCAAATTTTTAAAGCACAACATCTTTTGCTTTGACAGAAATTTGACAAGTAAATCGCTGTAACCTAGAGAGAGCAATGCCATGTGGGAAAGACCCAGGAAGATTCTCCAATCTGGCTGTGTCAATCGTAACAGATGGAACAAACAATCAGCCAAGTGGCCTCTGTTGTGACCGCCATTCACAAACACTGCAATGCAGCTTCCTGGGCTGATTAGGAAACAAGGCACAAGCAAAGATGAATTGCCCTCACCCACTGTGTTGTATTTTAGGATAAGCTGTTTTTTCCTTCGTTGAAATGACAGAGAGGTGGTCAACCCTTCTGGTGAATCCTTGTTGACATGGCAATGGCCGCAGAGATCAAAGTGTTGGTTGCTCCACTCAGCAGAGATGCATAATGTCATTCAGTGATGGCCTCCCTACACAGTAGAGACTGCTTATTACTGTGGCAGAAGTGGAACTGGGAGCTTAATTTCCTAGTGTACTGGTTTGGAGGGATGTCTTTGCAGAAAAAATGAAAACATCACGTTTTGCTTTAGTATTCAAATTGTGCACTGAAATAATAAATCAAACCTAATGTCTACATGATTAACATGATTTAATTGATCCATATCTTGAGTATAGATTCTTGTTTTCTTGGCCTGACATGTTGAACGTATACTTCAGTGAGAAGAATATGACAGGCAATACTGTGTCCAGGTTTGTGCCAATAGTACTGCATATGTGACTTCCAATCCTGTGCAACCGGCGTGATTAAGCATTTGCTGATTCTTGCTGAGATTCTGTGCTGTGGAAAGTCTGGGTGGGACAGAACGGACAGCAAATATCTGCTGCGCCTGAAACGTGTTAACAACAGTAAAACGTCAATGAAATGTAAACGTTGATGATTTTTAAAATACTCTAATTCATAAAAACACCACTCAGCATTTTCTCTAAAGTTAGGGAATGTGTTTCATTCAGAAAAGTTTAAAGCTGTTTCAAACACGGATTGGTAACTTTCTTTTTGTGACTTTTTTCGAAAAATGCTGGCAGGAAGTTTGGAAACATTTTGAGGACAAACTAATTACATGCTACTTACGAGTATGCCTGGCTCCCATTTCTGAGTGTGAAGCCTTTTAAGGTCCCTGCTTATTAATCATTGCAATATAGACCTGCTACACACACCTTCATCCCACCCAACACCAGCAGGTTGAGTTGGACAACAGACTGTAAGGCTCTTTCAATTACAATATTAGTTTACCACATTATAATTTCTCTGCAAGGCCAGAATCTCAAAAAAATGGGAAAAATTGCCCCGAATGAGTCAGTGAATGAATGGTTGTCAGCCTATATGTGGCCCTGCGATTGATTGGAGACCAGTCCAAGTATGTAACTTAATTTAACTTAATTTGAATATATCTATATATTGCTGATATGCTGAGTGGCATGCTTAAAACAAAATTAATTCAGAAATTTAAGAAGTCCCAAATCACCTGTTTTATGGAATTATGACTGAAGAACAATTGGGGAGATAGTGAATGATTCACTCCCCGATGAGTGAAAATGGGTAAAATGGCATGAATAAATTAAGAAAGAAATATGGTAGAGCAGGGATGGTTCCTTGATTCCTCCCAGGTGTTTTTCATCGTTGATTTGCATCACTCAGCTTGAGTCTCATCAAACTGCTGCAAATAAGCCACTATGACAATGCCTAATGATTTTGTTGATGACCAGAAGGCAGCGCTGAGCCAATAAGTAAAGCCACCCGTGGTTATCATCTTTATAACATTTTACAAATTTGATGATTAACTGTCTGCTCCAATTCAATGAGGGTAATTGGCCGTACATCTTCACCACTGAAAAGGTTAATTAGCATGCTATTATGAGTATGATTGAAAGCTATGATAAATACTGTTATGTATTTTACACAGGAATTACTTTGTAGAATGCCGCCACCAGGAATGTAAGGTTGTTATAACTGATTTGTTCGTATCAATGCCAAATTATTATTTTTATTATTTATCTACAGCTGATGTAAAATCATAATTACCTTACTAAACCTTTCTAAATTACCTTTCTAAGAATGAAAAGTGATTCCTATAAAGTACATATATATGCCTTTCCTTTCAGGGGCTCCCTTCAGGGGTCACCATAGTGAATCATCTGCCTTGAACTTGTGGTACCCCTGCATCCTCTTCTCTCACACCAACAACTTCATGTCCTTGTTCAACACCCATCCATCCATCCAGCTTTTGCCATTTATCCTGTATACGGTTGCAGGGGATGCTGGAGCCTATCGCAGCTGTCATCCATAAATCACATCTTTGGTCTTCCTCTAGACCCCCCCCCATGTTTTGCATTTTGGGCTTTTGCAGCACCTGATGCTGTTGCACAAATGCTGTGTAAGTGTATTGTGTTGAAGATGGAGCGGAGTTGGAAAGCAAAGCTATCAATTTACCGGTCCATTTAAGTTCCAACTCACACTTGTGGTTTGAAGCTTTGGGTCATGACTGAAAAAAAAGGTCCTAGACACAGGCAACTGAAATGATTTTCACTGCAGGGTGGTTCAAGATTCCCCTAAGAGATAGGATGAGAAGCATCTCGGGGGAGGGTGAAAACACATCTTGGGGAAGGGCTCGGAGTAGCATCCATACTCGCTGATACTGGCATTAGTCAGTTTGAGTGTTGGGGCAGTCTGTAAACATGCCTCCTGAATACAGTAAGAGTTTTTCTGGACAATTTCAAATTGCAGGAAGACCCCTGGTCGCCTGGAGCATGCCGGAATGATTATATATCACGTCTGGCCCAGGAACAGCATGGGATCCCAAAGGAAGAGCCCAGGAGCATCACATGGGACACAAATGCAGAGACTGACCCAGTTAGTCTGTTGATGTATTAATTCAGTTGGACAGCAATAGATAACTAAATAAATAAATAAACATATAAAATAAAAAACCTTAAAAATAATTAAATTAAATACAGACTGACACAGTATCAGAGAGCTCTTAAGTAGCAATTTTCTGTATCAGGTACAACTATTTGCATTATTCAAGTATTCTGCATTAATTTCAGATCCTATCACAAATATGTAATTGTTTTTAAAAATGAAATACTTTGCAATTTGGACCATTCATACTGCTCCCATTTTTGATGACTATCAAATCAGATACAAAAAAAGAAAAAAAAAGTGAAATCCCAGTTACACTTTGCAGAATGTATGAGTTAAATTGAAGCAGATGCAGCCGTTGCCCTTCAGAGATTTCAAAAGGCCGGTATTAAATTCCAAGTGTTAGCTGCATGCAGGCATGAAGGAATCGAGAGCCATAACCTGATCCTCTGACTAACATATCTAGCATTACAGAATGTTACAGTACACACACAACACACACCAATCGCACACACATACACTATGACTCATTAGTGACAATGATTGTTCTGTTAAAAGTGGCAGCTGTATTGCAATCTCAGTTACTGTTTGATGTTTCAAATTTTAGTCTTCATACAGTCATAGTTTCCTTCACAAAGTATTAAATTGCATGTTAAGGTAGGCCATTGTGCTAAGCTGACATTTGGTGTTAAGGTTTCCAACATAAACATTTTGACAAAATCTGCACGAGTGCTTCAGAAGTAAAGATAATTTATTTTACATGTACTACAGAAAATGTATTGTAGCGTAACGTTTTGCCCTAAATATGCTCTTCAGATGTTTACAAAAAAAAAGATTTCCAACATATACATTCAAAACCGTGTAAAAACTTGACAGGAGCATTATTAGAGATACCGTCGGTGTTCCAACTAATGTTTGTTGAAGACATTGGCTTCAAGATCTTGAGCCTGTCTACAGAACATAGATAATTTAGAGATGTAACATATGGAGAAGCAAATGATACTAATGTTTTATGTTGAGGATTTTATTGATTTTCAATATACAAGATTTTCCCAAAGTGTGACATTTGGCCCCCTCCTTGAGCTGCCACCTTATTGCGGTGGAGGGGTTTGTGTGTCCCAATGATCTGGGAGCTATGTTGTCGGGGGTTTTATGCTCCCAGAAGGGTCATCCAAGGCAAACAGGTCCCAGGTGAGGAGCCAGACAAAGCGTGGCGAAGAAGACTCTCATGATGAAAAACATCTTACGACCTAGTTTTCCCCTGCCTGGACATGGGTCACCCCCAACCCCCCACCCCCCACCCCCGGAGCCCAGGGTTGGGGCTTAATGGCAAGCGCCTGGTGGCCGGGCCTGCACCAATGGGGCTCGGCTGGGCATAGCCTGAAGGGACGACATGGGTTCCCCTTCCCGTGGGCTCAAGGAAGGGCCAAGGAAGTCGGGTGCAGTGTGAGCCGGGCGGTGGCCAGAGCAGGGGACCTTGACGGTCCAACCCTCGGCTGCAGAAGCTGGCTCTACGTGAAACGTAGATCGGTGGCAGGAATACTTGTCAGACCTCCTCAATCCCATCAAAGCGCCCTTCCTATGAAGAACCAAAGCTGGGGGACCCTGGGGGGGGTCTGCCTATCTCTTGGGTTGAAGTTACTGAAGTAGTCACAACTCTGACTGCCTGGGGAGCATCTGTGCTACTGACACCCCATCACTCCGTCACCCATTTTTTTTAAACTTATTTATGTATTTATCTATTTATTTATTTATTTATTTTGTGCTATCTATATGTAAATGTGTATGTATATATGTGTATGTGTATATTGTTTATGTGTATAGGGTTCCTCAAGGCTCTGGATGCTGTAAGGCTGTTCTGGCTGAAACGCCTCTGCAGCATTGCATGGACGTGGGGGACAGTGCCACTGGCACTAGCGGGCAGTCTTGGGGGGCTGCCCCGGGGATATGAGATACTGACCCTCGTCATATGGGCTGGTCGGTCCCTGTATGCCTGGAGCCAGAGCTTGGTCCGCTTTGCCGGTTGTAAGTCGGACCCGTTTACGGTGAGATTTGGACTCAGCCGGGGCTGCCCTTTGTCACCGATTCTGTTCATAATTTTTATGGACAGAATATCTTGGCACAGCCAGGGCGTCAAGGGGATCTGGTTTTGTGGCCACAGGATGAAGTCATTGCTGTTTTCAGACTATGTGGTTCTGTTGGCTTTATTAGCCCATGATCTCCAGCTCTCACTGGAGTAATTCGTAGCTGAATGTGAACCGGTCGGGATAAGGATCCGCAGCTCCAAATCCGAGACTGTGGCGCTCAGCCAGAAACTGGTGGAGTGCCCACTCCAGGTCAGGGAAGAGGTCCTGCCCCAAGTGGAGGAGTTCAAGAATCTCGGGGTCTTGTTCATGAGTAGGGGAGGGATGGAGCGGGAGATCGACAGGTGGATCGGTGCAGCGTCTGCAGTGATGCGGACTCCGTACCGGTCTGGGAGCTGCGGAAGAGGGAGCTGAGCCACAAGGCAAAGCTCTCAATTTACCAGTCGATCTACGTTCCTACCCTCACCTATGGTCACAAGCTATCGTAAGTGACCGAAAGAACGAGACTGCGGAGATGGACGAAATTAGTTTTCTCCGCAGGGGTGCAGGACTCTCCTTTAGAGATAGGATGAGAAGTTGGCCATCCGGGAGGAACTCGGAGTAGAGCAGCTGAGAGAAGTCAGATGAGGAGGCTCCGGCATATGGTCAGGATGACTCCTAGAAGCCTCCCGGGGGAGGTATTCCAGGCATGTCCATCTGGAAGGAGGCCACGGGGAAGACCTAGGACACCCTGGAGAGATCATGTCTCTAGGCTGGCCTGGGAGCGCCTGGGTCCCCCCAGAAGAGCTGGACCACGTGGCAAGGGAGAGGGAAGTCTGGGCCTCCCTGCTCCGGCTGCTGCCCCTGAGACCTGACCATGGATAACGGGAAGAAGATGGATGGATGGATGGTGACATTTGGTTCCAATGATTACGATACATACAAAAAAGGAAGTTACTATCGTAAAGTTATAGCACAATGCAGTCTCAGGGGGGTAAAAGTGTCTCTCTAAGCTGGACTCAAGCCCAGATAAACACAGAGGGTTGCGCCAGTAAGGGCAACGTAAGCCAAAAAAGTACTATGAGAATCAAACCATTGACTTCAATACCAGATCAGTCAAGGCCCGGGTTTACAATGGCCAACAACAGTGCTGATAACCCACAGGATGCCAGTCGATATTGCATGACTGTGGGGTGAAGAATGAGAAGAGGATTGCAAGTTTTGAAGGCAGAGATACTGCGTGTCCAGGAGACGGGGCGGAAAGGTAGTAGAGCTAGAAGTTTAGGACTATGTTTTAGTTGTGCTATCATTGTATTGACAGGAAGCAAAATGCAGTAGGAGTTGTCTTGAAAGAGGAGTTTGTTAGGAATGCTTTGGAGATATAAAGAGTGGCAGATACTGATAAGATAAGATAAGATAAGATAAGATAAGATAAGATAAGATAAGATAAGATAAGATAAGATAAGATAAGATAAGATAAGATAAGATAAGATAAGATAAGATAAGATAAGATAAGATAATACTTTATTGATCCCCATTTCCCACCCGGGAAATTTGGGTGTTGTAGCAACAACATTAGAGAAAGGGAAAAAAAAATAAAAGAAAAAAAAAATGAGTCTGAACCTAGAAATTGAAGGTGTGATGCTAAATGTTGTTCGGGCTAAGCCCGACAGCTGGGATGTGATTTAGAAGAGAAGTATAAAAACTGGAGTGACTCTGATGAAGTGATGCAGAATATTACCAGAAGTGAGGGAGTGGTAATTGGTGTAGACTTCAATGGACATCTTGGAGCCGGAAATAGAAGTGAAGAGGTCATGGGCAGGAGCCAGGATAGGAACACAGAGAGAGAGATAATGGTTGACTTCGCAAAAAGGATGGAAATGGCCGTAGTGAACACTTTATTTTTCCAGAAGAGGCAGGTCACTTACAATGGCGGAGGTGGGGTAAGGTAGACTACATCTTGTATAGATGATGTCATTTGAACAAGATCGGTGACTGCAAATGAGTGACAGGTGAGAGTTTAGCCAGACAGCATAGAATGATGGTTTGTAGAATGAATCTGTTGATAAGGAAGAAGACGCAGGCAGAGCAGAGGACAAAGTGATGGGAGACCAAAAAGGAGAAGTGATGTATGGTTTTCAGGAAAGAGTTGAGAAAGGCTCTGTATGGTCAGGGAGAGCTTCCAGATGACTGGACCACTACAGCTAATGGGATCAGGGAGACAGGTAGGATATCATTGATGTGTCATCTGGAAGGAGAGTAAATAAGGATACTTGACGGTGGAATGATGAAGTGAATGAGTACATACAGAGAAAGAAGCAAGTAATGAATGAGTGGGAAATTGGGGGGACTGAAGAGAGCAGTCAGGAGTAACGGTAGATGTAGCCCAAGGTAAAGGTGGAAGTACCAAAGTCCAAATTGTATAACTTATATACTATGTAGTTTTCAAAATAGAGGGATAGAGACGGGAAGGACAAGCAGCAGGTTAGGGTAATTAATGCTAGTGTGGGAAATGTATTGACAGATGCTGGGAGAGTGATGCAAAGATAGAAAGAGTACTTTAAGGAGTAGATGAATGAATGAATGAATGAATGAATGAATGAATGAATGAATGAATATGAAAGAGAGTGAAGTGTTGAAGAGGTGACTATTGTGGACCAAAAAGTAGGAGAGATTAGTAAAGGTGAAGTGAACTGTGAAAGAGACATTCAAGGTGGAGGTGGTACTACTGACTGGTCAAGGACATGTATGCTGGTTGTGAGACACTGGTGAAGTGTGCTGTAGGTGAGACAGAGAAGTTCAAGGTGGGGGTGGGACTTCATCAGGGATCAGTCCTGAGCCCTCTTTTGTTTGCAGTGGTGATCGACAGGGTTATATCTGAGGTTGGACAGGATTCTCCATGGACCATGATGTTTCCAGATGAGAATGTGATATGAAGTGAGGACAGGGAGCAGGCGGAGGAAAATATAGAGAAAAGAGGAGAAAGAGGAAAGAGGAGCAAGTTAGTCTGCGCGAGACAGAAGACAATGTGTGTGAATTAAAGGGACCCGCATAGCAAGAAGAAGCTACAGGGAATGGAGATTAAGAAGTCGGAGGATTTTAAGTACTTAGGGTCATACTCCAGCGCAATGGAGAGTGTGGGAAAAGGTGAAGAAATAGGTTCAAGTTGGTTGGAACAGGTGGAGTAGAGTATCAAGGGTACTATTTGACATAAGAATAGCAGAAATAATGAAAGGAAAGCGGTGAAAGGCAGTTCTAAGCCCAGCGATGCTTTATGGTTTGGAGACTTTGGCATTGAAGAGAAGACAGGACACAGAGCTGCAGGGGGCAGAGATGCAGATGTTGAGGTTCTCTTTTTTGGATTGATGAGGATGGATAGGATCAGGAATCAGTCCATCAGAGGGACAGCACATGTTAGATGTTTTGGAGATAAGGTCAGAGAGGCCGGGCTGAGATGGTTTGGTCATGTACAGAGAAGGGATAGTGAATACATTGGTAGAAGGATGCTTGGGTTTTAATTTGCCAAACAGGAGACATAGAGGAAGACCAAAGAGAAGATTTTTGGATGTAGTGAAAGAGAACATGAAGTTCGTGAATGTGAGAGGATACAGAGAATGTGGTTGGATAGAGGTGGTTGATTTTTCTGGCATACCTTGAATGGAAACGCTGAAAGGAAAAGAAGAAGAAGATGAAGTAAACGCTTAATACAGTGTCCTCAGCTTTCTTAACAAAATGCTGCTTTCGCTAATCAATGGCCAATGCACTTTTCCGAGGCAAAATTTTTCATGTACAAATAAATCCACAGTGGATTTCATAACCTTCCGGCTGATATCCTGGTAATATTCCAATTTCAGCTGTGGTGGAGAATGCATATCTAAGACAGGGCCTAGTCTGCTAAGTATCTTATTACCCAGTTCATATTGCTTACACGATTCTATGAATAGAGATGAGATCCCACATTACACGGGACGGAAACTGACACTATAGAGAACTCAGCGATGGCTGCTAAAAAGACTTTTTCCTGCAGAAAAAGACTGCATCTCTACAGAGCCTACAGTCTGCTATTTCCGAAGAGTTCACAAACAAGCCACAGTGCGGCATACAACAATTCAATGCGACATTGCATATGACCGTTGTCTTTTCTTGACATCTTGATCTAATGTGGAACCGTAAAACAAATTACCGGGGGCATCTTAAAGGAATTTCATTCCTAACCTCATGTAATGCCGGATAGGAAACACAATAAATTGTTTCGGGTTAGTAAGAGTCAGTTTGATTAATTACTGTGACAGAGTCCATTATGTGACCCCATTATTTAAGTATTGGGATCCTGAAAAAGTATGTGCCCTTCAAAAACAAACCTCAACCATCTCGTTGTTCGCAACCTGCAGCTATGAGAACAAGGCTAGAAAGTATATACATATCCAATCTGTTGAATGTCGATTAAGGAAGCGGTCTGTTATTTTGAACAAAACTTCATCACATCAGAGGGGGAGGTATCAATTTAAGATGTTTATTTTACAGCCTTGGAGTTTGAGGGATACCAAGACAATCTGATATTTGTTACATGATTGAAATGTATGTGACTATTTATTATTTATTAACTATTTGTCAAGAACATTAAGAGCATGTGAAATGACACTGAGATGCAACTGTACGTCAACATTATCACACTGATAAAACTTTTCTATTCAAATCTGAAAATCTTGTCAACTAAATCTTTAGTCCTTGCTACTAAATATGCATGGGTGTGTGTTTAGGTCCTGCCTTGAGACAAAGGCATGTGCCAAGCAACCAGAATATAGCCTACACAATACATTTGAAAATTGCATGGGTTTTATTTGTTAATGAAATATTGGTCCCATAATGGTGTAAAATAACAATGTAAAAAATCCTCAAAAACACCACTGTCCTGCAGCTACATGCAAGACACATTGAGCGAGGACAGCGAGCGAGGACATTGTGCACAGTGGGTTTGATGTACCTGGTGTTTTGTTTTTTTTGGCGTTCCAGTGATATGGGAAACTGCATACAACAAGTTAAGACAAGAATACAAATATGTTTCAAGCTACTCAGAAATTTCTCTAGTTAAATATGTCCAAAACATCGGGGGGGGGTCATTGTGATGTATTATTCATATTAGACAACCTGTTTAATCACTTTTCTTCTCTATCTCATGCTCACACACAAATGGTTGCAATTAAAAAAAAAAGATACATTTAAAATAGACCTGTTGAGGTCACGAAGGATGTCGTGATCATTTAAGACTGACCAGAGGTCATCATCGACAGTTGCCATGAAAATAGTGAATCGCTTTACAGTGGAATAGTGCCCTGACCGTGCCCTGAAGGTTACCCCTGATGGGTTGTTTGTTAATGCAGCCCCTCACTACAAACATTTGTTAAAAGGCAAGTCCTGAAAAAAATGAAACAAAAAAATCCATCCGCAAACACAGTCTGTAATTATATCAGCACCCAAGAAAGCAGCATTTTTGGAGGTTCATCATTCACCAAATATAACTTTTCACCCTAAGTTTAACAGATGAGTTCGAGTTGTTGTATTCATATTTCAGTGTTCATTTGATTTAATTCCATAAACTGACTTTTTCATTCCCCTCCACTGTTTCCTCTTTCACTGATATCCATATCCATATGCATTTATGGAATTGAGAGTCTCTTTATGATGGACCACTGAATTTAATTTCTGGGTCAAAGACGGAAGCAAGGAGAGCAATGGAGAAAAACAAGCCACTTGTGGTTTAAACCAATTCTCTTGTTCTAAGTCAAACATAGAGTGGTAGTCATCTGTTCTATTTCCAAAAATAGTTTCAGGCTTCTCTTGGCTGATTGTTTTGATTTACCTGAAACCTGAGAGGTAGGTTTGACTCCTGTTCCTGACAAAACACAGTACTGACAAGAACATCATTGAAGGTCAGGTCAAAAGAGAATGTGGGACATAAAACATATATTCCGACAAACTTACATGTTTTAGATAATCCACTAAATTTTTAAACATTTCTTAGGAGCAAATGGCTGACAGGCTGCTCCAAAACTGAAATAAGACCGAATGATCACAACCATCTCCTTCTTTTCCTTTCAGCTTTTCCCTTTTCAGGGGTCGCGACAGCGAATCAACCTCCTACATCTAACCCGATTCTCTGTATCCTCCTCTCTCACACCTACTACCTTCATATATTCTCTCACTACGTTCATAAATCTTCTCTTCGGTCGTCCTCTGGACCTCCTGCCTGGCATCTCCCATTCCAGCATCTGTCTACCAATATAGTCCCTATCCCTCCTCTGTACATGACCGAACCCTCTCAGTCTGGCTTCTCTGACCTTCTCTCCAAAACATCTAACATGAGCTGTCCCCCTGATAGACTCATTTCTGATCCTATACATCCTCATCACTCCTAAAGAGAACCTCAATATCTTCATTTCTGCTACCTCCAGCTCTGCCTCCTGTCTTTTCTTCAGTGCCACTGTCTCCAAACCATACAGCATCTCTGGTCTCACCACTGTTTTGTAAACATTTATTTGATTCTGGCTGATATTCTTCTATCACAAAGAACCCCTGAAACTTTTCTCCACCCATTCCAACCTGCTTAAACCCGTTTCTAAACTTCTTTTCCACACTCTCCGTTGATCTGGACTGTTGACCCTAAGTACCTGAAATCCTCCAACTTCTTGATCTCCACTCCCTGTAGCCTGAACTTCTCTGTTTCACCTACAGCACACTCCACCAGTGTCTCACAACCAGCATACATGTCCTGGACCAGTCTAACATACTTCTCTGTTACTCCAGACTTCCTCATACAATACCAGAGTTCTTCTCTCGGCACCCTGTATATGCTTTAGTCTACCTGCGTGCTCCTACCCCTGCTCTTATAGGTTAACCTATGTTCCTGTCTTTTCTGGAAAAAGGTATTCACAACAGCCATTTCCATCCTTTTTGCAAAGTCTACCACCATTTGTCCCTCTACATTCCTATCTGGGATACCAAACCTGCCCATCACTTCTTCATCACCTCTATTGCCTGCACCAACAGGTCCATTGAAGTCTGCCCAAATGACCACTCTCTCATTTCTGGGGATATTCTGCATCAACTCATCTAACTCATTCCAGAATTTCTCCTTCTCTTCTAACTCACATCCTACATGTGGGGCATAGCCATTAACAACATTGAGCATCACACCTTCAATTTCTAGTTTCAGACTCATACGTCTATCTGACATTCTCTTCACCTCCAGAACATTTTTAACAAACTCCTTTTTCAAGATAACTCCTTTCTCTTCCTGTCAGTACCATGATAGTACAACTTAAAACCTGCTCCCAGGCTTCTAGTCTTACTACCTTTCCACCTGGTTTCCTGGACACACAGTATATCCACCTTCCTTCTCTGCATCATGTCAACCAAGTCTCTACTTTTTCCTGTCGTCATTCCAACATTCAAAGTCCTTACTCTCAGTTCCAGACTCTTGCCTTTCCTCTTCTCTCTCTGGTTCCAAACACGACTGCCTGCTCTCCTTCTTTGACCTACAGTAGCCCAATTTCCATTGGTACCCTGTAGGTTTTTGGCACCAATGGTGGTCGTTGTTAACCCGGGCCTCGACCGATCCGGTATGAAATTTTTAGGTTTGATTCGCATATTCGGTTATGGCAAAAGTTTTATGCCGGATGCCCTTCCTGACACAACCATCTGCATTTATCCGGGCTTGGGATCGGCTCAGGGAGACACTGGCCCGTGTCCCCCCGAGTCCGGCTCCAGGAGACACTGGCCCGTGCTGCCCATTAAATGTTCACAACCATATTTCAGCAAACACCAAACATACAACATGCCGTTTTAAAACATAGTAGTTTATTAATTAAAGGCCAATACCTTCGTGAGCTTCATTTGAAATTGAGCAGCCATACAAAATTATTACATAGTAGAATGAGGCACACAAGTAATCAACCTTAAAACATTATTGTTGGATTCATCCAGTTTTTGAGGCTTTTATTTGTATAAATGAGTGATATTTTCTTCCAAGACCTGCCATGATGCATTTGGCACCTGGCTCCTCTACCCCTCTCATCAGTACAACACTTGTGTTTTATAATTCTTCGTTAGTCTGTGAAATACTAAAAGATGGGAGAATGACAATACATTTAGTTGTACACCTACCATAAAAAAAGGGCAAGCCATCTAAGATGACACATATTACGCTTAATGTAATTCCAGGAAACATCTCAGTGTGAAAGCACGAGAATATAACAGATTGATTTAAACAACTGGCCTGTTGGAAAGCTTAGTAAATCTATTGCACTCCCCCCCCCCCCCCCCCCCCCCAAAAAAAAAAAAAAAAAAAAAAAAACACCTAACAATGAATAATAAAAATAATAAATATAAAAAAAAAATA
>CAAKHD010038405.1:181173-199553 GCA_901007705.1 Fistularia tabacaria
TCTGGTTATCCCTCTTAATTGTGTACCTTTTTCTACCACATTTTTCCTTGCACTTTTCATTTCTATTCTTGATTTTAGCACTCCCTGAACACTCAGGTTCTTACGTAATGACCTTTTGTGGCTTGCTGTTCTAGTGGAGCTGTGCCAATGACTGTCTTCCAGAAAACGTCAAAATCAGTCTTCTCCATGATTGTGCAGCTTCGTGAACCAGACTAGGTGACTGTTCAAAGGCTCAGGAAACCTTGAAAAATGTTTTGAATTATTCAGCTGACAAGAGTGTGGCACCAGGAGTCTAACATAATGAACTTTTTCACAACATTTAAATTTTCGGAGAAAATAATTTTTTGCGATGCATATGCTGTAGGTCACAATAATCAAACCTGAAAGAGAGGTGAGGCAGAGAGAGAGGGAGATGGTAGCCAGCAACATAAATATGCAGCTTAGAACAATTCATACATACGAGATGTCATTTTCAGGACTTTGTTTCATATTAACCTTTTGGAAGCTTGGAGGAAATTGTGTACAGACAACAAATGTTTGTTTTGTATAACTATAAGAAAATACTTTTTTTTGATTGATCTGTTTGGAAGTAAACAGCAATCAGTTAGCAAGAGTGGCCTATTAAAACTCATTATATTATTATATTTAGCTACAATCAATACACATAATACACTTACAGTACTGAAATAGTGGAAGACAGGAGGACACATATGCTACTTTATTTAACTGGCATTAAAATCATTGGGACATTTAAGAACATTTGATTGTGATTCAGATATTAAAAATGCATTCTCCTAACACACTAACTCATTGCAATTCCCCCAAGACACAAGTTTTAAAAATATAATGTTACATGCGCACACATATGGATGCTCACATTCATTAGATAACAGATAACCTTCACAGTATGTCATGTCTTAGTGTCAGCCCCACAGAAACAACACCAATTAATAATGCTTTTTTTAAAATTGAAGCTCAAGTGCATTGGATCGACAGCAACATGCATTGAAGGCTTTGCATTAACCTGGGTGGGTTGCAGTGCTGACAATGATACCAAGGCATTTGAACTGGTGCCCTGGGGGAAAGGTGCTTAATGTAGGGGATTGGTCATTCACAAATGCATTGTGTGAATATTTGGACTCTTTCAGATGGTCAGTTTGCTTTAATTTCAAGTGTTACTCCTGCTTCTTCTTTACTTCTGGGAGATCCCACTGTGAATCAATCTCCTTCATCTAACCCTAGTCTCTATATTGTTTTCTCACACACCAAGTAACTTTATGTCCTCTGTCACTCCATCCATAAAGCTTCTCTCTAGTCCCCCTGCCTGGCAGTTCCAGCCTCATTATCCTACTAAGAAGACATTCACTATACCCCCTCTGTACAACTACAAACCATCCCAGTCTTTCCTCTCGCACTTTACTTCCAAAACAACTAACACGTGCCATCCCTCTGATGGACTCATTCCTGATCGTATCCATCCTCATTGCGCCAAAAGAAAATCTGAACATCTTACTCTCGGCTACCTTCAGCTCTGCTTCATGTCATTTCTTCAATGCAACAGTCTCTAAACCTTTCATTTTGGCCGATAGTCTTGGATCATACATTATCCCTGACAATTTCTATTATATTTGGGTATATTAGTAAAAGAAATGTTACAGCTCTGTGCGGACAATGTGTTATTTAATGTAAACTATTGCAGTCATCTGATGCTTGTGTAGTGTATGTGTCATAAGCTTCATTGTACATCTTATTTCTTGACACCAAATATGTCTGGAATTGGGTGGTTATTTTGTTAAGGATGAATACTCCTAAAATGTTAAATCAGGAAATGTGTTGAATGATTGTAACCTCCTAAAAAGCTTCAATGGCATGCAGGAAACATCCCTCAAAATGGCATATTTACAGAGACCAACTGTTAATTTACTGAACAAACAGCTATCACATCGGAAATGCGATAAAATTCTGCTCTGTTCATTTTTGCTGATGTTTATGTTGTGTGTTCATTATCTAGCGCCTCACCAAGATGCCCTGATCCAATCCCATCACACAATGAAGTTAATGATTGACCCCAGAAAATAAAAGAATAAAATACCAGCAGTCATGTCACGCCAAAGAGATCTATAATGAAGAAGAGTTAAAATCCCCCAGTAAAACAAGTTAACTCTGGGGTCCATTAGAAATAATTTCACTGTTTAATAAGCAAATACATTGAGGACTTAATTTCATTTTTGAAGGTATGATGTTTGCTGAATGAAGACAAAGCATTAGTATGGCATTAAATCAAAAATGTGCCACATCTCCACAAACATGGGCATCCTTTTTTGTTTGACATTTGGAAACAGAGCATTTCCTACAAGATTCTATTTGATTGTTATTGCTTTGATTTCAATGATGCAACCACATTAATTAAAAGATGCAGGGCCAGGATCACCACATGTTGAGGTAAATGATCACACTCATTTAGCATATTCTGTTTGTAATAGCAAAATGTTGTCATTCTTCAGGTTTGCACACAGTTTCTTTGTGAGAATGATCAATTAGACTGCATCTGACATTTCATCTCCTGTGATTTAGTACCATTTTTCAGTTGCAACAGGAAATGTTAATTACGGATAATTTCATGACATGGTAGTGCATGAGTGTCAGTGAAACAAATTAATCAGTTGAACAAGTTTCTTCTTTTTTATAAATCAAACATGACTTATTTGTTGTATATGTGATTTTTTTTTTCCTTCTACAAAATAAAGGGTCACACCCATCTATGGTGAAGACTGTATTATTGGATACATACAGAAATGAATGACTGAATGAATGACTTTATTCTGGTTGCTTTCATCCTTCACATCATATTAACAATTTGATTTCAAATCATCACAACCAAAAAAGGGCTGCGCAGAAGCAAATTGCTTTTTTTAGCCCACCCTGCACATCGCATCAAACTCAGCATTTGTTATAAACAGAATTCCTCAGATAACATTATATATTTGCATCCATAAATTGATATGCATTAATTATTTCACTTTTTGAAGATTTTTTTTTAAACTTTGACAGTGTATTTATCAACTCAAATTGATCACTGAGATCATTTCACATTTTAAGCCCTAAAACAGAAACTCTTCTTTTTTTAAGAGTTGTTCTTACTTTGCTTGTTTCAAATCGAAGCAGTCCTCTTAAATTATAAAGTCCGGTTCTTAAATTGACGATAGATTGAACATCTGTTGGGAAGCTTCCCTTCATAGCACAAAACAAAATATCCAACATTTTAAACTTCACAATGTCAAAATTTTTAATTTGTTTGATTTTATAAAAAGTCGATTGGTGGATCCAACATTATTCATCATTCTTATTCCTTTTTTTGCAATTAACTATTTGATCTGGATGTGTTTCACAAGTATTTCCCCAAATTTCTGAGCAGTTGAATAGATATGATAACACAAGAGATTAATGCAATATGTGACGGCATCTTGTAGCCACATATTTACACTCCCTCTTATCCAATAGTATTCACATTTCTGTAAAAGCAACGAGTGATTGATCGAATCGAACGCTTTTTGCAGATCAATAAATATCCCAAGAGCACTTTCTTTTCTGTACACAGCCTTTGTTATCTTCTCCATAAAATCCATCACAGCTAAATTGGATGACCTCTTGCTGCGAAACCCATCCTGTTTTTCACTTAATATATTTTATTTTTGTAGGAAATAATCTAAATGCTGAACATTTTTTTTTTTTTTTTTCCAGAATTTTGGAAATCTGGTCGAACGGAGAGACTGGCCTGTAGTCGGTTACGCCAACTTCATTTTCTCAGGAAGTGTACCAGCTGCAAAATATTTAATGCAGATGTATGTTAAAGGCTTTATTGCACAATTAGTCACCTCTTTAATCAGTTAAATATCTATATTATTACAATCTGTTGACCTTTTGTTCTTACATTTTCTAACCACCTCTAGTACATCACTCTCACACACAGCCCTGAGCCCTGATTCAGATCTATTTTGTCACTGCCCCATGGGACTGCTGAATTTATTTTGCTAAATTAGGACCCACATTAAACAAAACTTATTGAATTCATTTCCAATATCGTGTACATTTCCAACTGGTGTTTGATCATTTTTAATAATATATTTTGGTGAGATTTTGAAATTCCGCTGATCGATCACCTCTTTAATTACATTCCATGTAGCCTTAACATTGCTTTCGTATTTTGGAGGAGTATATTATCGTAATTCTGTTTTCGCTCTCTCAACATAGTTGTCAGTTTATTTTTTCTATATTGTTTGTACTTATCCTCCTTTTCTTTGGTTTGATGTTTTATAAAATCTTTATATAGCTGCTTTTTCTTTTTGCAACCTTTTTCCAGCCCCTATGTTTTCCAGGTTTTTTGCCTTTTTTGTATTTTACCTTTACTTTCTTTATGGGACAATGATAGTCATAAAAAAAATAAATAAATAATAAAAAAAAAAAACATAAAGGTTTTAAGAAATGTGTAATAGGAATCATTCACATTTTCAACATAAATCTATTCCCAGTCAGTCAGTCTTAATGCAGCCTCAGGGCGGCAGAGGCTGGTGTCTCCTGGAGCCGGACTCGGGGGGGCACAGGCCAGTGTCTCCCTGAGCAAGCCCGGATAAATGCAGATGGTTGTGTCAGGAAGGGCATCCGATGTAAAACCAAATATGCGAACAAACCTAAAAATTTCATACCGGATCGGTCGAGGCCCGGGTTAACAACGACCGACTTTGGTGCCAATAGCCTACAGGGTACCAATGGAAATTGGGCTATTGTGGGTCGAAGAAGGAGAGGAGGAAGGCGTGTTCAGAAGCAGAGAGAGAAGAGGAAAGGCAAGAGTCTGGAACTGAGAGTAGGGACTTTGAATCTTGGGATGATGACAGGAAAAAGTAGAGACTTGGTTGACATGATGCAGAGAAGGAAGGTGGATATATTGTGTGTCCAGGAAACCAGGTGGAAAGGTAGTAAGCCTAGAAGCCTGGGAGCAGGTTTTAAGTTGTACTATCATGGTACTGACAGGATGAGAAATGGAGTAGGAGTTATCTTGAAAAAGGAGTTTGTTAGGAATGTTCTGGAGGTGAAGAGAATGTCAGATAGACTTAAGAGTCTGAAACTAGAAATTGAAGGTGTGATGCTCAATGTTGTTAATGGCTATGCCCCACATGTAGGATGTGAGTTAGAGGAGAAGGAGAAGTTCTGGAATGAGTTAGATGAATTGATGCAGAATATCCACAGAAATGAGAGAGTGGTCATTGGGGCAGACTTCAATGGACATGTTGGTGCAGGCAATAGAGGTGATGAAGAAGTGATGGTCAGGTTTGGTATCCAGGATAGGAACGTAGAGGGACAAATGGTGGTAGACTTTGCAAAAACGATGGAAATGGCTGTTGGGAATACTTTTTTCCAGAGAAGACAGGAACATAGGGTGACCTATAAGAGCGGAGGTAGGAGCACGCAGGTAGACTACATCTTGTGTAGACCAGGTCATCTGAAAGAGATCAGTGACTGCAAAGTAGTGGTAGGTGAGAGTGTAGCCAGACAGCATAGGATGGTGGTTTGTAGGAAGACTCTGGTGACAAGGAAGATGAAGAGGACAAAGGTAGAGCAGAGAACAAAGTGGTGGAAGCTGACAAGTGAGGATTGATGTATGGTTTTCAGGGAGGAGATGAGAAAGACTCTCGGTGGTCAGGGAGAGCTCCCAGATGACTGGACAACTACAGCTCATGTGATCAGGGAGACAGGTTGGAGAGTACTCGATGTGGCGACTGGAAGGAAAGTAGATAAGGAGACCTGGTGGTGGAATGAGAGTGCAAGAATGTATCCAGAGAAAACGGTTGGCAAAGAAGAAGTGGGACACTGGGAAGACTGAAGAGAACAGACAGGAAAACAAGAAGATGCAGTGTGAGGTAAAGATAGAGGTCGCAAAGGCAAAACAAAGGGCATACAATGACTTGTATGCTCGGTTGGACAGTAAGGAGGGAGAGAGATTTATACAGGTTGGCAAAACAGAGAGATAGAGATGGACAGGATGTACAGCAGGTCTGGGTGATTAAGGATAGAGAGGGAAATGTATTGAGGTTTGACAGGAATCTCCATGGACCATGATGTTTGCAGATGATATTGTGATCTGTAGTGAGAGCAGGGAACAGGTTGAGGAACATCTTGAGGTGGAGGTTTGCTCTAGAAAGGAGAGGAATGAAGGTTAGTTGCAGCAAGAGAGAATATAAGTGTGTGAATGAGAGGAACCCGGGTGGAACAGTTAGGCTGCAGGGAGTGGAGATCCAGAAGTTGGAGGATTTCAGGTACTTAGGATCAACAGTCCAGAGCAACGGAGAGTGGAAGAGAAACGGATTCAAGCAGGTTTGAATGGATGGAGAAAAGTCTCAGGGGTTCTTTGTGATAGAAGGATTTCATCTAGAATGACAGGAAAGGTTTACAAAACAGAGGTGAGACCAGCGATGCTGTATGGTTTGGAGACAATGGCACTGAACAAAAGACAGGAGGCAGACCTGGAGGGAGCAGAGATGATGATGTTGAGGTTCTCTTTAGGAGTGACGAGGATGGATAGGATCAGAAATGAGTCCATCAGGGGGACAGCTCATGTTAGATGTTTTGGAGAGAAGGTCAGAGAAGCCAGACTGAGATGGTTGGGTCATGTACAGAGGAGGGATAGGGACTATATTGGTAGACGGATCCTGGAATGGGAGATGCCAGGCAGGAGGTCTAGAGGAAGACTGAAGAGAAGATTTATGGACGTAGTGCGAGAAGATGTGAAGGTAGTTGGTGTGAGAGAGGACGATACAGAGAATAGGGTTAGATGGATGTGGTTGATTCGCTGTGGCGACCCCTGAAAGGGAAATGCCGAAAGGAAAAGAAGTGGAAATGAGAACCAAGTGAAGGTGCAATTGAAACTTGACTCCAAACACAGTCATAAAAGATTTACACCAGTTTTGATCAACCTTGTTTGAGTTTATTTACAGGACAAGAAACCATGTAAAATAAAATGTTAGCTGTTGGTTTTTTTTTTTTTTTTTATTACTGTGGGCTGAAATGGAGATGCTAATCCAGAAAACCACACTGTTGACCAACACTGATTGTCTTCGAGACCATGAAGTTACTCATTTCATTCGCTCAGTTTAAGTTCATCACAATTACCTCATGGGCCATTAATCTCTAGATGAAGCAACTTTGCCCTTGTAATGTTGGGTAAAACATGTTCTAAGCCTACATATTGTGTATATATGAGGTTTTGCTCATTTGACCAAACAGGCCAAACTATCACACAACTCTTTATCAGAACGTCCAAGGTTCCACTAAAAGGTAGTACTACATTCTCTGGTGTTATTAAGAAAATATGGTGTCCATTCAATATACTGTATGTCCCTGAACACAGTCCATTTTTTCTTCAAGATTGTGTGTAGGATGTACTTTTCATTGTCCAACCCTATTTTTTTTCCTCAATTTCTACTTTAGGAGCATGTTCACACAGGGATATTACAAGAGCAATCCCAGTAGTTCAGATTGCTCATGTTGTTGAATAACTTTGTGTTTGAGTCCGAGAATCCTCAGGACTTAACAGTTTGTCAAAGTGCACTTGGTGCAGACGAGGCGTACAGGTGTTTTCAGAAAGAGGCACAACACAACAGATTTCTGATACTCCAAAATGTGGAAAAACCAAATAGTTTGATTTAGAATAAAACTGTGGTGTAAATTTGTAACTTAAACCAGGGGCAACTGTTGACAAATACGAAAGTTTTTCATAATAGCCGTAGACCTTTTCTAATTATATTACAAGCGTCACCATGCAGGTCAACACAGATTTGTCACACAATGAAGACGGTCAGTGTCACGCATCTTCACATTACACCAAACACAGATCTGTCGGCTCTGTGAGCGACACATTTGCAACTGGTCTCTCACCTGCTCTCCACTGTTGACCATCAGGAACATCGTCATTAGGTTTGAAGAATTCACTCACTAATGACTGCTGGCAGGAGATGAATCTGCAATCAGCGGGGACATCGAAAGAGTTTAAAAAAGGCAGAATGAACAAAATGAAGAGAATCTACTAAACAAGTGACCCATGCAGTGTCTGAGCTGAAAATAACATGGTTGATTAGTGGAGCAATCGACTCGCTTCAGAGAAATGAAAGACTCTGAAAAGAGTAAAACTTGTAGAAAAATGTTTGTGATAACTTGTTGAAAAGCCTGAGGAAGACAGGATGCACTTGTATTCAGCAGGTAAACAAATAATGACAAAACGAGAATGCTTTTTCCCAATCTTAAATCATATTTCCGCTCATTGTCTCCCTTTATCTGTTTTGCCTTAACATCTGTGCAACACATTTGAAGCCTCATTTATCACACAAATTAGTAATTTAAGGAAGCAGAGAGCTCCAATGGAGTTAGATTTCTCAACCCGTATGTATAATTGTGTTTTAGAGGCGACTGATCGTTGTTGAAAAGCAAGGCTGAAAATGTGGCGGAAGGAAATTGACAAGATGCAACTCCATTATAAATGCAAACCTCGCCGCAAAGGTTTTTTTATTTCCCAGTTCTATTACTGCCAATGAAATGTGAATTGAAACAAGTGATTTTTCTTGTGGATGGTTAAATGAGTTGATAATTTTTGTTGTGGCGTAAAATTTCAAAGGGGAAGACAAGTTTTAAGACCCAGTGCATGTTTGTTAAACAGCACATAAAGAGAACAGAAAGAAACAAATAAGAAATCAACAGAAAACAATCAAAAAGCCAATAATTGTTCACGAACTTGTTTCTTTACTGCAATGTTCCTTTTTTTCATATCTGCTTTTCTTTCAAATGACTCAATACAGCGCCTTTACTCATGTACACTGTCATGGCAACCTTTATTCTCAAATTGTAAACACCCTTGGAAATCATATCAAGACAAGGAAATAGATAATCTATTCCTCCTCAAAACATCTGACAGAAGGACAACATTGAAATGTTATTTTTCCATTTGTGTATCTCATTGATGAGAAAAGTTGGCATTATAAAAAGACAGGGTATGTATTGTGGACAAGGAAGGATGTTTTCTGTGGAATGAGAGAACAAAAAATAAAATATTACTTGAATCTGTTACCCGCTGAATGAGGAATGTGAATTTATAAACATAGTCTTATCGTAATTCAAAACTCACTGAAAAAGAGGTTTTTGTAGGAGGTGATTTAGCAGGAGCAAATGAAAACAAGGCTGAACCAAATGGTAAAAGTTGAAAAAGGAGACTAAAGAATCGATAATGTAGGAAGAACATTTCATCAAAAAATAATTTTTACGATGAATATTCTGAATTGCATATTAAAGTTTTATTAACTAATCCCTTTTGGTCTTGCAGGTTTTCTGTTATTTATCTGTGCTCTTTCATTTCAGTCTTGATCTTGGAGGGAATTTCTTCCTAGACACTTTCATTTACATAAAAGACTCAAAAAGGACAACCCTCTCTTTATGCTAATTATTTGTTCGGCAACGCTTGATAAAACAATCAAGAAAATTAAGGTTAATATGCAAATCTATGGCTCTGCAGGCAATGTCTTATATCTGAGCTCCTGGCCACAGTGTCAACAAGACCTATAATACAGTGAACCAAAATTTTACATTAAAACAAATAAAAGTTCAAATGAATGTGACTACAATTCAGATATCATACCTGAGGAAACTTTTAATTCATGTATAGAATAATAATTCAATTAAAAGTATAATTCTGTTTACAATGAGTGCAGTCCTTTTTCAGAACACAAGTTGGCATCATTTCAGAAATTCATCAGCCTAGCAACATATGTGGTAATAAACTGTACACACTTTCACAAGCTGGAAAGATTGCATATTTGCTCAGAAATGTGCTTTTTTTTACCTCGTAACTTCTTTTAGAGGATGCATATTTCTAGAAAACATGAACAATTTGCTGCTTGATTTAATATTTTCACTATCTTTGTGTCAAGTGTTTTTACGCCTCTCGAAGGTAGCTTGGTAAAAAAAAAAACACCTCATCCTTGGAATAACTCCCACCTCTCTTGATAATGCTGAAGAAACCGGGGTTTATAAAGGATTAGTGCTTCGTTGTATTTGTTGACAAAGCATTTGTCTTCATGATACTGACTGTGGGGCATCAAGCATGCTAGTCTCTATTTCATCATTTCCTAATGAAAATGTTTCATTAACTATCCAGGTCAAAATTTAGAATTATTAGATTGATTTCAGCTCTATATATCTATTCTGGGACTCCACCACAGTAGTTTGCATGATTAACTGTGTTAATCATTTATCTTCAACCAGCTCTTTATGGCTTCTGAGTTCATCATTTCAAGTTGCATCCCATTTTTCTGTGAAATATAGTTTCTTCAAAGCCTTCAGAAGTGTATACAGTTTTAAGTTTATAACCACAATGTAAAAGATATCATAGCCATTTGCCATGACTGTGTGCGATTATCTGTGACATGTGAACAATCCATGTCAACAGCAAACCATGCACTTCTGTTATGATAATTATCATTATGATAATTCCTTTTTTTTTTTAAATCCAGACTGATGGTATTTGCTTGTCTAATGTTACTTCCAAATTATGGATCAGGATAAGGATTTGATGCTAACTGGTTCCTGACTCTGAACTGCAGCTCTGAAGCCTGTTTCAGTGAATTAATGTGTGTTAATATGTTTGCAAGGTTGCACTTTGCTAAGCGGCCCAAGCCAACAGTAAGAATGTGAGTGGTTGATTAAATAGACTCCTAAAGTACCATATAAATGTATTTAATCATGTCACGAGTTGGTGGCCTTCGATCCATATTTTTGTAAAATTAGCATCATGATTTATTCATATTGCTGCCTGATTTTCAGCCCTTGAGTAACCTTGCCCTGACTGCTGCTGTTGTCTTGATCATTTTAGTGAAAGATGTGTTTTTACCTTAGTCTGGGTTTATATTTTAAATTGTTCTGTTTTTTTTTTTTTTTTTCCTCACTGCTTAGTTTTAAGTATCTTGATTTATGAGAGATGAGTCACTGTGTCTGGCAGCAGATGATGTGCATTGTGGTTGAGTCTTAAAATGCATGGTGTTTAGCCAGGAGACAAAACTAACCCTCATAACTATTAGGGGCAGAAAATGTTGCTGCCCCACCTAACCAACCCCTGATAGTGATGTTTAGCATTTTCAACCATTTCACATATACAAATCATCATTTAAAGATCGCACATTTTCAAACACCCTCTGATTTAATTCAAACATAAAGCTGGTTGTTTCATCACAGCTGTTTAAGCAGACCATCAGGCTATCAGATCGTTTTTTTTTTGTTTTTTTTTTAGGTCAAGAAAGCTACATTTTCAATGCCGTCAAGAACTGATGTAGAGGTTTTGTGCAGGGTAATGGAACGTGCTTGTGTGACTCAATTTCTGTTAAGTGAGAGTAGGAATTTAAATTTTGCTTAAGCACAGTACTGATTTGCTCTTTAACATAATCAACCCGCCCACATGATGTTGGTGCTTATCAGACAACATGTGGGTGTGGAGACGCCACGGATTTTCAAGTCTTTGAGCTGTGTCCTGTCATTAATATTAAACGCTTTAGCGGTATGTTTGCAGATATTGTACTGTGAAAGCTAATCTTAATTTGCTCCCACTTGCACTGTTCAGTTTATTGTACATTAGGGTTGATAGATTTGTGAATCGAAAGCCTGCCGTACAACACATTCAAAATCTTCTGGAATCAAGGGCTACTATCTTTTGATCAGACTGTAGTTTATAGTCTTTTGGGAATTGTTGTTTTTTTTTCTCCTTCAGCATTCATACAAATGGGCAGGGAATAGATTACACATCATCTCATTCCTATGTTTGGCTCGAGGCTTTGAAGAGGCTTTGCAAGGTCCGAGAGCAGCAACGCTTTGCCTTATTTCTCCAAAATCATATTGCAATTTTTTTTTCTTTCTTTTTTTTGTGTTATTAGAAAAATTCTGTTATTTGCAAAACAATGTCAGTGAAAGGAATATGAGCCATGAAAATACATCTATTTGCTATCTAGTACATTTTTCTAAACATCTTCGGTCTCTATCGAATAAGACCAGTGGGGACACTCGGTCAAATGCTTTAAACATTTGTTTGATGTCTGTGGTTCCATCCTTAGTTTTAACACAAACACAGAAAATAAAGATTATCATGTATTTGTCACAGCACAACTCCTAGGAAGGAAAAGAGCTTGTCAAAGTACATTCTGTGTTGACGCGAGCATATTCTTTCAAACACTCGCAGTGCTTTACTGAATACATGCTGAGTGTCTGCTTCTCCCTCTCTCTTCATTTCTTGCCTTGCTTTCATTCATCTCTCCTCACTTGTCCTCCTTGTCTTGTTGCGGAGTGGAGCAGCCAGTTTTAGTAGGCTCTCTCATACAAGCATCCTTGTTAGCATTCACATTCGTTTTCATTTGAGGCTTTCGAGAGGGGCGAACTGTAGCATTTACTGAAAGTGGTGGTTTTTTTTTGGGGGGGGGGGTCAACATGGACTTCAAGAGTATGTGAGAGCTGTTCAATGCCATTAATTTACGTCTGGTTGACCATCGCAATGTCTATTGATCACATGCTCATCATGGCAGTAACCAGCCACCTGGTCAGTTGTGCCAGTTCCACATTGGCCGGTGTCCCTAGTTCATGGAGCATTTGTCCTTGTGCTACGGTCAGCTATTTCAGTACCTCCTCCTGTGCAGCTGATGACACTGAACACTATTTAGAGTGCAAGGTCACTGACCACTTTCTTTTTTCCATCTTCTGTAAAAAGAAAGAAACACACACAGTGGTTCACCTTGATGTATTTTGCTGCGCTTCTTCCTGCCAAAAGTCAGTCAGTCTTTAAGACTTTTCCTTGAAAAGGTAAAGCCTGGCTAATGCCCTTTTTTTTATACTGTTCATGTGTTGCAATTGTCTATTTTGCTCTCCTGTTGTTGTTTTTTTTTGGTCATATGCACTTGACAAATGTGTGTATTTGTTGGTCACTTATCTCTTTGCTTGTCTCCATTGAAAGAGTTATACTTTATAACTGATATCAGCTGGGATATTTTGTTGGAGTTGGTTCGAAGGAGTTGGAAAATTGTGGGATCTTTTGATTGTCAGACTTCACGTGCGCACTAACTCTTCACAAATACTCACTTTGGGTCAGGTAATGCTTTTTCTGCCACTTGAGGTTAAAACTAAAAGTTTAAAATAGGGCAGTGGGAGGGTCAGTGCTATGTTGAATTAGTCATCATGCCTGAGCTACATTAATTAATGATCAATGCAATAACTCATATTTAAGTTTCAATTCATTTATTGAACATGTTAAATTTAGTTTGTTTATCAACAGCCTTTCAATTTAAAGGTTTAGTTGTCAAGGAACGCAGGCTATTTTACACATTTTCACATCTTCGATGAAACTGTTCAATTAATACATATGCATGCATTGTTGTCATTTCTCAGTAAGCGCTGTAAACTTGTATTATGAAATGTCAGGGAAAATTAGTTGCCAGGAAAACAGAACTATTTTCACAGCAATCAAAATGTTTTTTTCACCAGTCTGATAATTGCGAGATTTAAAAATCTGAAAAATGTTATATCCAAATTAAACAGCGTGGGTTTCAGGATTTGCAAACCCTTGCTGTGATTGAAAGGACCAAAAGGATCGTTTTTTTAATTTTATTTTAGGTTTCATTGAATCGACTTCAAATGTTATTTTTTACTTACAAAGAAAATGATCAATTTTCATATTTCCCTTTTAAATCCATTTAAAAGTTTTACCACAAGTATATTTCTTAATTAGTATATCAGTTGGCTTTTTGATCTAATATCAACCTGCTGTGTCGGTGCATGCATCTGCATTTGTATATATAAATGTTGCCCTGACCCATCTCTGTTTTACTGCCAGATTTCAAAAAGTTTACATGTGCTAGTTTTGTCAACTCACTCTTAACTCTTTTCCTGTCCCTTGGTTGCCTCATGATCAGAAGGCTGACCTACTTTTCTCAATTTCTCCACCTACAAAACAGGTGTCCCTGTTGTCTCCATCCAGTTTGGTGTGAATGCAGAAACTATCCAGACTTGAAATCTGATGTGTTTGGCAGTGCAGAAGTTTGGAACCAGGTAGGTACACATGTTTGGAAAAGCCTGAAGCAGTTTTTCACACTGGCGATGCTTGGAACTGCGTTGGCTCCGTTCATTTGTTTTGTGGTTCCAATGCTATTCTCCATTTCTGGCAGTTGTCCTGTGTTTCTTTAGTTGACTTTGAGAGTGATATTGTCAGCGGCCCGTTGTTCATATCATTTTTGATTTAGTTCTTGTCAGTTTTTTTCTCTTTTTTTGTGCAGGCATCCAGGGACACTGATGGCTGAAAGGCTCCTATTTTGCCTTGCGCATTATGTTTTACCTGGTACAGCTGCCAATAGGCAATTAACAACCAGCTGCTTACGTTAAAAACCAACACAACACATTTTATTTTGAAGTGAACTACTTAGTTAACTGTGACAAAAGAGCATTAATTCAAATGTGTACTTTTATATTTCAATAATGATGAATGTTGTTTTGGAAATGAAATGGAATGAGATTTTACAGACTGAATTGATTAGTTTCTCAAGCGTATAAAGCCTTCTGTCTGAATGCTGCCTTATTTGGCTAATTAGAGGGGACTAATGTGTTTTTCATCTGTCCTCTGAAGCTCGGCTCAGCACTCCACCTCTAAATGAAACCTAAGTGGAGTTTTGTGTGGTACATTGCTCCTCTAGCTGGCTGTCTGTGGAGCAGCTGGTAGAGTTACGCAAGATTAACCTGTAAAAGCGCACCTGATGATGGCAAAGGCAAACCAAAGCCAGACATGTGCACATGTAGCAGCACACGACTGCTCTGCCCCTCTAGGTGTACTTACACACTGCAGCGCTATACTTCTCCATATATGCCAATGTAAATGTCGTTCTCTTCTACCTGTTGCTATGGTGTCACTGATATTGCAAAAGTCCTTTTGGTTTTATTTTTAGCAACTGTATGCTTTCCATAGCAGCAGCTGTCTAGGCAACCATATCTTTATCCAATCTTACATCTTTTCGTGTGTGTGTGTTTCTTGGGGTTGCTTGGTCCTTGTTAAAACTTTGAAAGAATGCAAATCTCCTCGCAGCAAAAGTCTTCTCTTCAAGGTGATCCATCTTTAATCTATCTGGTTGTAAAACGAAGTTGCCAGATGTGTAAATACTAAGCAGGAGAAGGTATGAGCCAGTGCTGTTACTGTATCGGCTCCTCCCTGAACAAATGGCCAGGCTGCATCTGTCTCCTCCAACTATGCTCTTTTGGCTATGAGGAAACACGTTTCTGCTATTGGTCTGCCTTTTAAATTTAAGCAGCCGGTACAGAAAATAATTTAGTGGATTACATTTTCTGAATATTTTAAATTACGTATTTTTTCTTTCTTTTTTCCAACCGCCACTTTCCAATTTTCATTCTATTTCTTTGTAGTACTTATATTTGAATGTCATTATATTTTTTTTTTTCCAAAGGTCAGCTCTCATCTTTTCATATATACATACATACTATCTCCATTATTTATAAAAAAAAAAATAAAAAAGGACCTCATACTTCAGTCCCCTGGATATGGTTAATTGTGTTGGAACATATAGTAACAAAAATTTGAAACCCCCCATTCAGAATTTCAGAGTTTAACACTTTTATATCAACATTATATTTCAGATTCTTGATTTCTATATGGAAATGAATAACAAACATCACAAACGCGACAGTTTACAAAAAAAGACATTTTATGCTGCTTGACCTCAAAATGTAATTTTGCTCACATTCAGAGCAATCCATTTTCAGAGCCTCTGAGGCCGATTTTAATGTTAAAGATCTGGGGGATTTTGTGAAACGAGTGTTGCAATCATCATGACTAAAACCCAATCAAGGCCTGTTATTGTGGAGCATCTCCTGCTTCTATTAAGCACATTCATATAAAAAATGATACCAATTTCTGTTCTATAAAACTTTCCGCTACACATATTAAAACAGACAAAAGATAAAGCTCTGGGAAAATTCATTGGGGAAAACCACACATCCCCCTTGTGTGTCACTCTAACTCATAAGCTCAGATTTCCTTCCATCATTACTGGCCACTGTAAACTTGGCCTGGTTTGCCAGTCTTGAGTCAATATTTAAGTGCGCTCCCTGCTGTCATGTTGCATTTCTTCTTTTGTGTTGGTCTTCCGAAGATTAAAATCTGAAAATTGCAGGAAAATTTTGTTGACATGTTGCAGGAAAAAAAAAAATCAGCACATATAATCATTTCCCTCTTTCTCTTTAGATAAGCATCCCAGAATATTTGAACTTAAAAACTGTTTTGTGCACATTGTGCCCTTCTCATAGAATTAGATCTTTATTTTGCAGGACTTAGAAATTAAAGCAAAAAAAAACCCTCAAGAGGACTCTCCATGCACATCATTCTCAGAAGTGAAATGCAAACATTCACCTGAAGGAGATGGAAACACACCAACAGAGCTTAACAACAAAAGTTGTAGTCTGGCTTTGATTAGACCTGCTTGGGTTCTTCACATCAGGGGGCCGGAGAAACTCTACAAGTGTGAGAAAATCAAACACTAAAGATCAGTTTAGTCGACTCCTGCAATGTTGGACTCTGCAGTAGAGGCGACTTTCATTTTGCATGTTGATGGTTTTTATTTTATGAGATGATATACATAGATTGGATTTGTTTCATTGTATTTATTTTGAACATTCCTTTGAAATGGAACTTAATGATTGAATCAGTTTTGAAAGACACGAGACCCTTATCCCCCCCCCACACACACACACACACACACACACTGCTCAATGAACGAACTCTCATCTGTATCCTGGCATTACAAACCACTTGCTAACTAAAGTAGAAACTTTCTTCTTTAAGCACTTGATTAATGAAGCTGACGTGGGAGATAAATGTCATGAATTAATTCAAAACATTAGGGAATTTCACATTTTATCAATGTGTTATTCTTTTTGACAGTTTTTAATTACTGTCGCCAATTTTGCGTTTTATATTCCATGTTTGTATTTAAAGTAATCTGGACTTGACCCAAAAAAAACCCTCAAACAATTAATTGAATTAAAGGGTTACAACAAGCTTTCTACTGTAGGCCATTATTTTGACTTGTTCCTTAAAAAGCAAAACTGAAAAATTATAAAGATTTGTACATGCTTTCAATACTTTAAGGATTCAAGGAACTTTTATTGTCATACCAGCACACCTTACAGTACATGGTATGAATTAAGTACCCAGGTCCAGTTTCAAGCCATGAAAATCAAATAATTAGAAGAGCAAAGTAACAAAAACAAGAGCAAATGTAAAAGTCTCACAGTAGAACGACAATTTGGATTTTAGGCAGTAGTTAGGACTGTTGGCACTAAATTTACGTGTAAAAACAAGGAGGTAGTTCAATTGTTATTGCACCTGTGATAATGAAATGAAATATTTCACCTTCATTTTCTTAAAGTGTGTAGGGTATTGCAGGTCGATAGGGACAGAGAGTGTGTGTCAGTGTGAGAGACTGTGAGCACATGTGAGAGAGTGTGAGTGTGTGTGCGGGGGTTAGAGTCCTACGTGTGTGTGCGTGAGAGAGAGAGTGCATGTGTCGGAGAGGGAGGAAGGGAGAGAGTCTATGGAGCTCGGCTCGAGTTCAGCAGTGTTACAGCTTCCAGGAAGAAGCTGTTTCTTAGGCTGCTGGTCCTGCTCCGAATGCTCCTCAACTGCTTGCCGGACGGAAGAGGCTGGAAGTCTGTTATATCATAATCAAACAAAGTAAATGTAGAGTCACTGCTGGAATTTTTGTCACAGAAATCAAGAGCATTTGTCTTCAGTTTACTTTTACCTCCTGGGAATGTTCTACCGAATTGGTTCATATTGGAGTTGGTATATTATTGAAATGTGTATGCTATTTCATGTATTTTAAACTCTAGCTATTTATCCATTACATTATCTCTAAGAAGTATGTATGTATGTACGTATGTATGTATGTATATACGATTATTAATGGCATGACCACTGGATTCAATTTCAATTTCCCAAATTTCCAACTTCATTTATTTCGATGGACAAAAAGGCACACAACAAAAGAAGTTCAATGCAAACATTTAATTAGGATTAATTTAATACTGGTAAGGAAGGCATCAAAGATAAGAGTGTTTGTGGGGGGGTTGGTGGTTTGAATTGGTTGTTATAACCGTCTTTGCAACTTTGCAAGTGACCGCAAAAAGGTATGATTTAAAGGAAATAGAAACCTAGCAGTGCAATAAGAGAGAGAGAGAGAGAGAGAGAGAGAGAGAGAGAGAGAGAGAGAGAGAGAGAGAGAGACAAAGAGAAATATAGAGAGAGAAAA
>CAAKHD010038487.1:0-14954 GCA_901007705.1 Fistularia tabacaria
GGTGAGGTTATTATTGTCTTGGCACTCTTTGGGCCCCTTGGTACCAATTGAGCATTGTTGCAACGCCACAGCCTACCTGAGTATTGTTGCTGACCGTGTCCATCCCTTTATGACCACAATGTACCCAACTTCTGATGGCTACTTTCAGCAGGATAATGCGCCATGTCATAAAGCTGGAATCATCTCAGACTGGTTTCTTGAACATGACAATGAGTTCACTCTACTCAAATGGCCTCCACAGTCACCAGATCTCAATCCAATAGAGCATCTTTGGGATGTGGTGGAACGGGAGATTCGCATCATGGATGTGCAGCCGACAAATCTGCGGCAACTGTGTGATGCCATCATGTCAATATGAACCAAGCTCTCTGAGGAATGCTTCCAGCACCTTGTTGAATCTATGCCACGAAGAATTGAGGCAGTTCTGAAGGCAAAAGGGGGTCCAACCCGTTACTAGCATAGTGTACCTAATAAAGTGGCCGGTGAGTGTATATACACACACACACACATATATGTATATACACAGACATATATATACATACACATATATATATACATATATACACACATACATATGTATATATATGTATGTATGTATGTATGTATGCATGCATGCATGCGCTGCTGCGACACTATGGGGATCAATAAAGTATCATCTTATCTTTTTTACCCTGCTACGACACACTTATCGCATCCTTTAGATTTGGATTTTGTGTTTATTCACACCATTAATATCGTAAATAACTCTCAGATACAAATTCTGATATGTAGATTTCTGCAGATGATTAGTTTTATGAAAAGGTACCTGAGGAATATCTACAATATTTATAGCATTATAGCATCAATATAGCTACCGTTTCAAGTTTATTTTAAACCTTCATTTGGTTTTGCATTTATTAAAGTTTGCCTTTTTGCTCAGTTTGTCCTCATTTCGAATTTTTCTGCAAAGGGAAGCGGCATAGAGTATAACTCACGGGAAGCTTGAGACATCTGAGATACACTTTCTGATTTTAGCTAATGAAAGCTTAGAATTTGAAAACTGCCAGCGAAAACTCCAGAGATTAAAACAAAAAAAAAAAAATCCCCCCAAAAAAACACACACACACAAAACCACACCAACAGTGTGCGACTTGGAAGAAAGTCCAAAACGAAACAGATTGCTGACTATCCCATGAGAACAAAAAAAAAAAAAAAAATTAGCCAATTCTGTACTGCAACACAAACAGCCGCTCCTGCCATGTTTTTTTTTTTTTTAACTTAATGAGAAAGAATCAAAAGTAAATGTTCTGTTGTCTCCAGACTAGCAAAACACACACACACACACACACCTTTCCCCAACCGATGCATTGCAACGCCAAAGGTGAAGCACAAAGCTACAAGCTAGACATGAAACGCGCTATGCCCGGGAGCCAAAGCCGAGCCAAAACACACCCCTGCCGTTCTTTATGAAACCCTTTAGATTGGGGTAAACGGAGTGGAATGTGTGTAAAAGGTGTGGATGCATCAGCGAGCACGACTAGCAGACCCCCCCACCGTCTCTGTACGTCCAAACACGCCGATGCACCGCGCAGCGAACCGCCGAGTGCTCTTCGAGAAAATTACAATGACAATTCTTTTTCTTTTTTTATTTTTTCTTTTCTTTTAAAAAGGCAACTCGTACAAATAACCTCACAAAGTGCTTGAATTCCACGGCGGTGCGGCGACGGGGACAAGTGTTTCGGAATAAAGCAGTAACGGCGTTGCCAGCTCGATAGAATAGCAGGTTTTAGAAGTTTCTAAATCTTCGACGCTTTGCAACTTTATTCATTATCTCATCAAAGAAAATGGGCGGTATATCAACACCGCAATCTTCCACTAATATCTGTATTGTGCCCGACAATTCAGCATCAGAGTGACTCCTCTCGGAGAGCGTCGCCTTCCCAAAACGGTTATCGCAAACAGAGATAAACATCACGTCTAGAGTAAAACACCACTGCTGCCAACCGCCGAAGCTACGAGTACCAAGATACAGATGTCGTCATACTCTCCCCGTCTGGATATGCAGTTAGACATAAAACAGTTTACATTGAAGATTCCTTTTTCTTTTTTTTTTTTTGCAGGGGAAACAAGGAGCCGTGTTGCTGAAACCATTCATTCCCATCTAAATTATCTTTCATATTGGAACAAAAAAACAAAAAAAAAAGGACTCTACTGGCACGGCCCGTTCGGAACAGACGGAACTGTCGCGCGGGTTTTTCCTCAGGGAAAAATAGTCCGACTCCTGGCGGGAAGGGGTGAGAGTCGGGGCGCTTTCGAAGCTGCTTCCCATGACCCTTGGTTGACCTTTCCCGGTGATTCCTCTGCACTCGTCCAGCAGCAAAGGGAATTTTTTTTTTTTTTTAAGCTTCGACGCTGCTGTAGGAACGTGTGGCCAGACAATTGTGAGTGAACGGTTACACTCGACGGCGCCCGGGGCACTTCCACCTGCACTTCAACTCACAGATAGGAACGCGAGGGCTGAACTGGGCAACGCTCCTCTGTACCGTCGCTTGAATGCAGCGAGCGGTGAGCTCGGCGGTAAAGAGAGCGGCGCTCTATCAAAAAGCCTTGAGCGAGAGAAGCAAGGAAGTTCAAAAGGACAGCTTTTCTCTGACGGCCTCTAAAGTACTTGAAACGCACTGACGGCAAAGAAGACAAATGAGGAAAGAAGACGATTTCCAGCATTTGTTGCTCCGTATGATTCTCTGCTGCGAATTTTAAAGGATTAAGGGGAAACTTTGTTGAAAGAAAAACGTTTTGAGGCAAACACACACAAAGTGGAGCGCGGGGGGGGGTTCAGACGCAGTCACTGATTTGCGTCCCTTCCATCTTTGCTTTCACCTCGTTGGCAAAAAAAGAACAACGGCGATCGCCAATGTGAACCTTTTTTAAACGTCTCGACTTTTTTGCAGTTTCAGCAGACGCACACACAGCAGAACTTGACTGAGCTTCGGGTTCCATCATCTAAAGGCTGCTTCTTCTTCACGCCGCTCCCTTCAGGGTCTCCACAGCAAATCGATTTCCTCCATCCAACCCTCTCTTCTCTCACACCGACTACCTTCCCGTGCTCTTTCCCTCCATCCATACGCCTCCTCTCTGGGCGGCCTCCTGAGCTCCTGCCTGGCACTTCCAACCTCAGCGTCCTCCTACCCAGATCTTCACCGTCCATTCCTCTGGCCGTGTCCAAACCATCTCAGTCCCACTTTATCTCCAGAGCATCTAACGTGTGCCGTCCCGTCTGATGGACCCAGATTCTCTCCATCCTGCTCAAGTCCGAGGAGAACCTTATGGACCTCGGATTTATGGAAGAACATTTTCAATGACCGTCTCTTCTCAGGTGGACATGTCGCATGCATTTACATTTCAAAAAAATTGGGGGATCAGTGTCTTGTTTCTCATAAAGAGCCTCTTCGTTTCTGGTGGCACGGCGAACCGATTCGTGGCATCTGAGCCACCAGAATAACAGTACTTTGAATCCAGAAGAAGAGGTGGGAGCGGAAAGAGAAGAAAATATTCAAGCAGAGCTTTTGTTTCGGCGGCGGCGGATTTTCGGCAGCGACGGCTTGGACGGCTGCGGTTGTGTTATCGCACCGCGAGATCCTTCTCAATTCCCCCCCACAAACACTGCGTTTTCCTGTAATTAAATAACCGACTCTAAGTAAAGCTGGATGAGACTCAGCACAATGTGTCTGAAAATTATTCAAAAGACATCAATTCCGCAGACCGTCTGAGGCAGCAACGTAGCGGACTCTACGTTCCTCTCCCCCGCGTTGAAGGTTCTCCTCTTCGGCCCTCCGGCTCCATCTCCAATGCCTCCTCTTCACCTGTCCGACCCATCTCAATCTGTCTCCGAGACCTCGAATCCGGGCTGCCCCTCCGATATTCCCGTTCCTGAATCCGCCCGTGCTCAATTCTCGGAGAAATCTTCTCGTGGTGGCAACTGGAAACGAGTGAAGAAATTCAAGTCCAGTTGCCACGACAAGACCTTTACCGACAATTTAATGTCCATTTCAACTCTATTTTTGTACGGCAAAACTCATCATCTGTACATTTCTACTTGTAAACTCGTAACCGTAGTTCCTGTTTGCAGTCGACTGCATCTGATGCACACATCCATCTGTGTAACATCTTCATAGCGCCCTGTCTGGAATACGCTTGTACATTATTGCCATAATATACCATGTACACGCTGCTGATTTGTGCATTTTATCTGTATCTGATCTGCTTTAATGCTGCTTTGTTGTACTTCTGGCTCGGCGCTGAGCTGCATTTTCGTTGCCCTCTACTTGTACATGTGTAACGTCAATAAAGGTGAATCTAATCTAATCTTGAACTCGGCCTCCAGTCTGGCGGTGAGCTTTTCGTACGGAGCGGAGACGGCGGTCTGGCTTGTGAACCTTTCCCTTCCCTCTGGCTGCGACTCTTCTGTCACAGACAACCCGCAACACTCTCCTCCTGCCGCTCCAGCCTGCCTGCACTCGTTCACCTTTCCCCTCTGATATTGAAATTGTTGAAACTCCAGCACCCTTCCTCACCTCTTCATTGCACACAAAATCAATTTCTGGCCACTTCAAATGACCAACCATGTTACTAACTTCTTCTTCTTCTTCTTCTTTTCCTTTGGGCTTTTCCCTTCAGGTGTCGCCACAGTGAATCAACCTTCTCCATCTGACCCTATTCTCTGGATCCTCCTCTCTCACTCCAACTAACTTCATATCCTCTCTCACTGCATCCATAAATCTTCTCTTCGGTCTTCCTCTAGACCACCAATTCCAGCATCCGTCTACCAATATATTCACTATCCCTCCTCTTGTTCATGACCCAACCATCTCAGTCTGGCTTCTCTGACCTCTGACCTTCTCTCCAAAACATCTCACATGTGGTGTCCCTCTGATGGACTCATTCCTGATCCTCCCCATCCTGATCACTCCCAAAGAGAACCTCAACATCTTCATCTCTGCCACCTCCAGCTCTGGCTCCTGTTCTTTCTTCATTGTCAGTGTCTCCAGACCATCCAGCATCTCTTGTCTCACCACTGTCTCCTCCACCTTTCCTTTCATTCTGGCTGATGTTCTTCTATCTCATAGAACCCCTGACACTTTTCTCCACCCATTCCAACCTGCTTGAACCCGTTTCTTCACCTGTTTTCCACACTCTCCATTGCTCTGGACTGTTGACCCAAAGTACCTGAAATCCTCCAACGTCTTGATCTCCACTCCCTGTAGCCTCAGCGTTCCACCCAGGTTCCTCTAATTCACCCACATATATTCCGTCTTGCTGCGACTTACCTTCGTTCCTCTCCTTTCCAGAGCAAACCTCCACCTCTCAAGATGTTCCTCCACCTGTTCTCTGCTTTCACTATAGATCACAGTGTCATCTGCAAACACCATGGTCCATGGAGATTCCTGTCTGACATCATCTGTCAGCCTGTCCATCACCACTGCAAACAAGAAGGGGCTCAGAGCTGCTCCCTGATGTAGTCCCAGCTCCACCTTGAACTTCTCTGTCACACCTACAGCACACTTCACTGCTGTCTCACAGCAAGCATACATGTCCTGCACCAGTCTAACATACTTCTCTGCCACTCCAGACTTCCTCATACAACACCAGAGTTCCTCTCTCGTACGCTTTTTCTAGGTCTTCCAACAATGTCAGTAACATCATTGGAAAAGTACTCAATAGTCGGACTATATCCTCAGTAATGGTATGAAGCAGACAATAATGCTGTTGTGATTTGGAACACTGGCGCCACCACAACCTGTGGTACTAACCTTCTTCTCTCGGACAAGCAGAGCACCCCTCCAAAGCTCTCTGGGGTCAATGCAGTGGTCCAGCTCAGCAGGCTCCACCAGAGCGGCACACATGTACAACGCTGCTTTCTGCCACCTGGAGAGCAGTCACCACAACTAGTCAAATATTTACAAGTGCAGTGGGACTTCGACTTACGAAGTAAGTCTTCAAGGTAAATACACTTAATAAAACAATATTTTTCTTTTAATTATCTTTTATGATGTAACATTTTTAGAAGTTATTTATTCATTTATAAAGTACATTTTTCTGATCTAAAAACCGCAAAACAAAACCGTGGGACTGGATCAGACAAATAACATTTCAATGCATTTCAATGGGGGAACTCAATTTGATATAAGAGCAACTTGAGTCACACGCTCGGTCAGGGAAGCAAATTAAACTCGTAAGCTCAAGGCTCCGCTCTGTATAGAAGTATTTAAATCTTGAGAACTGTAAATTAGAGATAACAGACCAAAGTCGTATGTCATAAAACCATTTAGCGGTCAATTGAAGGATGCGGTTCTTCTGCTATCTTATGCATCTTGGGGTTTAATACGGTTAAATTTACTCAAGAGTTGTGTTGGACATTCAGTGCATATTCTGTCAAGCCTGGTAGATACCTCCCCAGTCTTCTAACGCCCCCTAGTGGCGGTATAAAGAACCCAGCTCTCACCCGGCGGCGTGCTGAGTGACGACGGTGACGTTCGCAGCGTGCCAGCGGCTCATGTGTTTCAGGGCTCCCAGCAGAGGCAGCAGGTCTTTGAGAGGCGGAGATTCCTCGGCGGATCCCAACACCAGAATGTCCACCAGGGCTTTACCTGAGTGGAGGGGTGTTCTACATTTACGTTTCTGTCACCTCAATACCACTGGGGGGTAGGTGGGTATCATTCAAGCTGCATTTTTTTCCCCGGTGACAAGCCCTGCTGAGCGCACAGTTTACACCCACACAAACGGTAGCAGCGGGATATTAATGTTCCTGGAGACCATGCATAGCACCGTACTTAATCATAGCCTTGTGGAATCACCTTTACCTGGGGGCGGCAGCTTGTCTGAAAGAGTATGGAGTCCTTCTGCAGCCTCCTCAAACAGCCTGTCCACAGTAAAAAAAAGAAAAAAGGGGCTCATTCAGGTGCTCTGGTATTTTGAAAGTGACACAGACCTCATATATTGTGTTTCAAACAATGTTTTTTTTTGTTTTTTCAATATAGCTTTTCAGTATATCAATTCCACATTCCCTCAGGCTGTATTTGTGTTAGGAAGAATACCAAATTGTAGGAAATGAATCTGGATGACATTCAGAGACGGGACAGTGACAAATATTATATTTACATGTTTTGATACCGACTATTTCAACAAGAAGCAGAAAACTAGCAATAATGATTATGGCGAAGAAACTGCCTGCTCACTCTGTCAGTACTTGTGGTTGAGCTTGGTGGTCAAATTCCACCTGATCGCAAAGAGAGCTGAGACATAACTCCAAGGCTGTGAGCTTCTGATCTTCGTTGTCCGTTTTCTGGAGGCCAGCTCCCAGCTCCTCCCAGTCTGAGCTGCAAAACTAGAGGAAACAGAAACAGATTCGGAACAAATGTGCTGGCGACTGAAGACAAAGCAACACAGCTGTCTGTGAAATATAGCAGTTATTTTCTGATATTTCCCTCTGTTGTATTATTCATCATTCTTAAAGTCTCTCCGGACTCAAAATAAAGCTTCGGGCCATTTCCAACATATATTGAAAGCAGTGTACTGATGCATTTCTAATAGTTAAAGCAACAGAAACATATTATTGGGCAGTGGTTCTTAACCTGGGTTCAATCGAACCCCTAACTGACTATGTCAAACAAAAACAGAAAGTGGTCGGACGAATATGTACAATATGGATTTATGTGCAGAACATGATGGGAGTCAGCATCCTATCTAAAAATGCGGATTTTCATACTAGGGGGCAGCAATATGGAGGAGCTGTGCGGCTTTTCTGTTATTTTATCAAAGGCATCACCTCTTCTCATCATAAAAGCAAAATTTATTTCAAGAATGGATTCACAAAAAGTATTTTTGGAGGGAAATGAAATAAAAACTAGTTAAAATGTAACAATACTGGAAAGACATATAGTAATTTTGCATAATATCAGGTTTTATTAAAAAAAAATCTGGCATATCAATCGAACAAAAAAAAACTTTATTTATCTCTGAATAGCGCATGAAAAAATAAACTACTAATATTTTATGGGTTGAAAAGAGAGAAATTCATTGTTTTTTTCCATGAGTAATTTTTTATTCACCAATAATACGAATTTCCCCAATGGGGATCAATGAAGTATTATCTTATTAAGAGTTCTGTTTTTTAAAGAAAATAATATATTTTTAACCCATAAATGAAAAATCTGCATTTTTGGAGCCCAGTGTATGTTTAGAATTTGAAGAAAATCATTTAATTTTTCCTAACAAGAAGGGTTGGGTGAATGCGTATATGAAACTGGTGGGGTTCAGCACCTCCAACAAGGTTAAGAAACACGGTTACAGGGTAAATATTTCCAATAAATATTACGTAAGTCGGACCTGTGCGGTTCCCTGGCAGGCCTGGAGAGCAAAGTACCACCTCTGCACACATGGGCTTCCACTCAGAGAACAAGCTGGAATCATAATTACGGGCCAAAAAGTAATGAAGTAAATGCACAAATTGTTCAAGACAAAGCTATGAAAAATTAATTTTACTGCACCTGGGAGCACACCGACACCCTTCGCCGTTTCTTGACTTGAGAAATGGAGCAGCCGGTCATGTATCTGCTTGACTGGCTCAAGACCTGCACATGAATGCATGGTAACCAATGCTTAAGAGCGTCAGCTGGTGCTGAAATACGTTAAATGGGATGAAATTCTATTCAATAAATGTCAAAATGACTGAAATCCAGCTGCAACTGCACAATTATTAGCTATGTTGGTCAAAAAGTGATTGTTGGCGAGTTATAGCATTCTAGACCACTTTGGTGAACAACACATGTATGCTTAAGAGCTGCTGTCTGGTGCCGCAATATGTTGAATAGAATGTGATTCTTTGCAATATATGTCAAAATGACTGAAATCCTGTTGCAGCCTCACAAGTTATAGCTATGTTGGTGAAAAAGTGATTGTCGGCGAGTTAGAGCGGTCTCGACCACTTTGGTGAACAACACATGAATGTTAAGAGCTGCTGTCTGGTGCTGAAACATGTTGAACAGAATGTGATTCAATGCAATATATGTCAAAATGACTGAAAGCAAGCTGATCTTCAAAAGTTATAGCTATGTTGGTCAAAAAGTGTTTTTGTTGGCGAGTTAGAGCATTTTGACCATTTTAGTGAACAACACATAAATGCTTAAGAGCTGGTGATAAGAGCTGAGATGCACTATATATATATATATATATATATATATATATATATATATATATATATAAATGACTGAAATCCAGCTGCAACTTCACAATTTATAGCTATGTTGGTCAAAAAGTGATTGTCGGCGAGTTTGAGTGTTTTAGACCACTTTGGTGAACAAAACATGAATGCTTAAGAGCTGCTGTCTGGTGCTGATATATGTTTAACTGAGAGCAATTTTATGCAATATATGTCAAAATCACTGAAATCCTGTCACAACTTCACAAGTAATAGCTATGTTGGTCAAAACGGGATTGTCGGCGAGTCCGAGTATTTTAGACCACTTTTTTTCCCATCATGACCATGCATTCATTCACTTAAGCATTCATATGTTCTTTATGCACTCAATTCTTCTTACTGACTCGAGTTGAAGATTCACTTGTCAATGAAAAGCTGATTTTTGGACTCATTTGAGCGACCGGTGAGCCGTTCGTTTTCGACTACTCTGAACTACCGAGTGAGTTGTCGTTCGCTATGTGCGTGAGAGAGAGCTACGGTGCAGTACACCAGCAGCTGTACAAAAGTGAAATAAAGTATTGTGTCTTATTTGCATTTTGGTATCTTATCAGGACCGGGAATTAAACGAGTTCATAGAGGAGGAATCGTGACTCAGTCAGAAAAATGACGATTTTAAACGATTCGTTCACAGCTCGCACATCACCAATGGAGTTTTTCAAGCTAACAACATAGCATGTGGCCGACATTGTAAACACAAACGAGGCATTGTCAGCATTCGCATCCCCTCGCTTTTAATGAAGAAAAACTTGGAAAATATAGCAACAGAAGAATTAACATTCTGTGCAAGGTGTTGATGAAGAAGCGCTGGCTAAGTTAGAGTCGCTTCGGCTCCGCCGCGGATTTAAACTCACATTTGTAGCCTTCCAGTCCGTCGTCGTCGCCGCCGTCGCTCTGACCGAAGGACAAAACCAACACATACCGGTCCATTACTTTTATTCAGAATGCGTGAGTTGCCTTGCGATTCAGCGTCAAGAGTTAAACGACGGCGTTTCGCGCACTGTCAAATTTCCCACCATTTCTTTCTTCTTCAATTGTTTTTAGCCGTATGCTAGCCGTTTCGCTCCACACCGCCACCTACTGAGCCGGAGAACGGGAAGCGTTAACATTCTCCTGCCAAGTCAAATGTCGGCAAAAAAAACACAATTTAGAAGCGGCCCGATATCCAATAGAAATGGGATTAAAAACGTTGGATTGTCCTGTAAGATCCATGTTGTCTTCATACAACTCGTATCTCATGTTTTACAAATTCCCCCGCCAATTTCTTCTTCTGCTTCATATATTGGAGCTACAACAGATGGCTCGGCTCTTTACTGCCACCCACTGGCCAAATACTGTAACAGCAGGTAAGTGTTCACAGTCACAGCCTACACCGATTTTATTTGCTTATTTCTAAAAAAAAAAACAACATAACTTTATTTTACAGAATTATTCTATTTAAAAAAGAAATCCCCCAAAATATACTTTTGATAAATTACCCAGTAGTTTCACCCCAGCATGCCCTAGTCGGCTCCAAACCCAGGTCACTCCTTGCGTTCAGTCACTCGGGACAGAACAGTTCATTACTTGTTTGATGAAGCAGCTTTCAGCGACAAACTGATCCCTCGACTTCGTGCGACGAGAGATACATCGAAGAAGAAACATACAATCGAGATGCAGCAATCATTTAGTCCGCTCTGAAAGTGTCATTTGAAACACATTTAAGCTCTTTGAGCGTTCCAACACGACCTGCAGAGGTGGGAACTGACACTTCATGTGTCTTATTTGATCAGTCATTTCTGTTGACATTGTCTCTTGCGTCCAGCAGCCTTTAGGAGGATTTTTCTGCCGCTCTTTGTTTGCGCATATCGGCCACACGGAAGAGAATGGAGGTCCCAGAGCAGAGTCAAACAGCCAGAGCAAAATTATGCGATATGTATTCAAGTGATCCAGACTGAAATTCAGTTTTCGCATGGACAAATACAGTGATGCACCAGAGATATTTTATTAAATAGGCTTTGCAAACTAAACAGAAAAAACAATAATAATAATCACATGTCACTCATCAATCTTACAGCCAAGTATTGCACCTAATGCTTTTGTAATAAACTCTAGATCTAGAGTATTTGGGAATGGTTAATGATAACAGGGATGTAATCTTTAAATCCTGATCTATTGGTAAATTTCATGCTGCTTGACTTTATTGTATTTCCTAACCAAAGAGCTCTGAGTGACTGTCAGTCGTATGAGACTTCTAGTTGATTTCTACAGTGTGTTCCTGGACATAGACGATATAGTGTGCGTTTTCTCCCTGAGTGAGGACGGTCAGCGCCTCCAGATCGTGTCCCTCTTCCACCACCATCACCTGGTCGCCGGTGAGATGACCCTCTGCGTTCACCACCATCAGCTGGTTGCCACAAATCTCCTTCTCGTCGGCCACCTGCAACTTCAGACGCAGCGCGGCGTCAATGCGCGGTGAAAATTCTCTGTGGCGCTCGGGCGGGCGGCGCTGCTTACCTGCTCAACCACGGCGACCGTGCCGGGAGCCACGGCGACCATTGAGGTGACAGCGCTTTGAGCCTCGGTACTCAGCTCGGCGATGTGCTGGAGAATATTCACCGCCCCTGGGGACGTGGCAACATTTAGATAAAAAACAAACACGTAGGAACACAGTGAGCAAAGCTTGTCGGACGCTTTTTCCACAAACGGCAGTGTGACAAAGCTGCTCACTGTTGCGTTTACAGAACTTCCAAGAGCGACTGAAAGTTTGTTGTCGTTACCGTTGTCCTGCAGGGCTGAAACATGTGCTTCGGTCAGCTGCTCCTCATCCTCCACAGGAACATACTGAGCATCCACAGCCTCTTCAACCTACATTTAGCCATGAAGCAGAGACCACATGACTCTGATACGCGCCTTTGACATTTATATTAATTCCCAAATCTACAACAAGTGTGATTGGTCTATTAAACGCTGCCTTCTGCTCTCGGCTCCGTGTACCTCCCAGGTGCCTTCCATCACTTTTGGCCCGTGTTTCTTCTTCAGGTGGCGGTTCAGCTCCCACTTGGTGCCGTAAACAAACTTACATTCTGGACAGTTTACGCCACCTTAAGAAACAACAGAATAGGACGTGTTCAATTTGAGCGGAATAGGATTCTTTTATTTTTTTTACCGGTCCTTCACGGGGATATCAGACCTTGTCGTTTCAAAGCCTCCGCATCAGTGAGCCCGGAGCCGGCGTTCTGATACTCCCGATCCGGGTGTTTCCTGCTGTAGTGTCGCTTCAAGGGCCCGGCGATGTTGCAGGAATAATGGCAGTGCGCACAACGGAAAGGCTGCGTTCATTCAAACAAACAGGAGCTCACTTTTACATTTGTTATTTCTGTGCCATTCAGCCACAGATTAATTCAAAGTCAGCTTTATTGTCAATTTCTCTGCACGTACTGGACATACAGAGAAATCGAGAAGGCGTTTCTCCCATCGTGACATAAACAAAATAATAATAATAATAGAGTGCACTGTTACATCAAACAGTGAACATTAAACCATAAGGTATGGAGTATAAAGTGCAAGCGGATACAAACTGCTGGTAAGGTGAAAGGATGACAAACATTTGACGGCATGAGTTTTTTTTTTTCTTTCTTTCCTTTCTCTCCACAGTTTAGTGCAAAAGGTCAGTAAGTAATACCATACCAGCGGCCCCGGAAGATACAAATCACTTTATATGCGAATTTTTCAAGATATGAAGCGTGATCCGAGCACATTTTATCCTTGAAATATGAAAAGAAATTCATGATATGAATACAAGATTAAGTGGTAATATTTCAATAAAAAAATGTTGATGTTTCAATAAAAAAATTGTAATGATAAAATAAAAAGTGGTAATGTTGCAATAAACAAGTGGTAATTCTTTGACCAAAAAAATTGTAATGTTTCAATAAAAAAGTGGTAATGTTTCGATAAAAAAACGGGTAATATTTCGATAAAAAAGTGGTAATGTTTCGATAAAAAAACAGGTAATGTTTCCATAAAAAAATTGGTAATGTTTCGATAAAAAAACAGGTAATGTTTCGATAAAAAAGTGGTAATGTTTAGCTAAAAATGTGGTAATGTTTCGATAAAAAAATTGTATAATCGCGATAAAAAAACGGGTAATGTTTAGCTAAAAAAAGTGGTAATGTTTCGATACAAAATTGGTAATAATTCGATAAAAAGTGATAATGTTACAATAAAAAAATGGTCATGTTTCGATTAAAAAGTGGTAATGTTTCGATAAGAAATTGTATAATTCGATAAAAAAACGGGTAATGTTTTGATAAAAAGTGATAATGTTACAATAAAAAAATGGTCATGTTTCGATTAAAAGTGGTAATGTTTCGATAAAAACTTGTAAATTTCGATAAAGAATGGTAATGTTTCGATAAAAAGTGATAATGTTACAATAAAAAAATGGTAATGTTTCGATAAAAACGCGGCAATGTTTCGGCACAGCGAGGGGCAACTGTCTCTGCACGCGCCGCCATCTTGGATCAACTCTAATGGTTGGTTCAGTTCGCCGTGCCTGGTCTCACCGGCTGATTCAAAGACAGTATAAATACCCGTCCATTCATAAGCGTTATTCCCGCTGTTACATAACGGTTACGGCTATTTAACTTCCCCGTGGGCCATATAGGAATCTCTAATCCGTCTGAATCCGCCCTTGCTTGCTTCATATGAATCAATTCGTCGCGACAAACGCTGACTTTGTGCTCCTTCACAGATTTCTGCCAACATCGTTCCTCCAAATACGACCGCTCTGCATCCATTATTCAATAAACCGCTGTCATTCATTTCGATTTACGACCGAGCCGCTATTGGTTTTTTGCAGGTGTGTTACTATTGCTATATATTGTCAGAGTCCAGTAGAGAGTGGAGGGAGGGAGTTGAGCATCCTGACAGCCTGGTGTGAGAAGCACAACCATTCACCACCTTTCACATTCTTGCTGTGAGGCGGGAGTGCATCTCCCGGACACTCCCTCGTGTGTGATGTTTCTTTGCAACGCGGCTCAAAAACCGCACATGCTCACCTTAAAGTCAGCGTGCTGTTCCATGTGTCTGAGCAGCGAAGGCTTGGAGACGGCCGTGAAGTCGCATTCCGAACATCTGAACCGTTTCCCTGTGGGGGAAAAAAACATAACAACAAAAAAAAAGGCTTAAAAATAATCGCCACGAGGAGTAAAAATCTGAGGGAGCGGTGGGCGGCCGACCGGAAGGACCTTCGTTGGTGTGGCTCAACCTGTGGCTTTTCAGGGTCCCTTTGGATTTGAAGGTTTTACCGCACAGGTCGCAAACGTGGCATCTGTCTTTGCTGTGCCGGTTCATGTGCGTCTTCAGGTTGCTCCTGCTGCGGCCCGCGTAGTCGCACTGGCTGCAGAGGTACGGCTTCAGGCCTGCAAACACACACGTCCGCATACGTGTTGGACAGCGCTGGTGAAAAGTCAGTATTCAGTTATTGAACTCTGATTGCGCTAAAAAAAAGAGGTAGGATTTACTTTTAAATCGTGCCGTTTTTTTCTCAAGTTAGCGACAATACGGGCGGCGCTCATCCAGTTACTGTGTGTGTGTGTGTGTGTGTGTGTGTGTGTGTGTGTGTGTGTGTGTGTGTGTGTGTGTGTGTGTGTGTGTGTGGTTTTTTATGTGTGTGCCGGCGTGCCCGCTCGCTCAGTATGCATGTGCGCGCATTTGGACGGGGAGCGACTCTGTGTGG
>CAAKHD010038487.1:14974-33758 GCA_901007705.1 Fistularia tabacaria
AGTTAGCGACAATACGGGCGGCGCTCATCCAGTTACTGTGTGTGTGTGTGTGTGTGTGTGTGTGTGTGTGTGTGTGTGTGTGTGTGTGTGTGTGTGTTGTTTTTCCTCAAGGGTGGGTTCACCTTGGTGGGCCCAGATGTGCTGCTGGAAGTCACTGCTGGTCTTCAGGAAGTAGGAATCACAGTAAGGGCACTTCTCCGCACGCTTCACCATCAGCCCTTTACTTGGAACGGCATCTGCTTAACGCACACACACGGATCATACACTAAATATGCTATGCTAGTTAGCGAGTATTCATTATGATGAGTTTCTTGAATTTAAAAAACAACTAATACTGATCCTTTTTAAAGGGCCAGTTTTGAAAGCGGCTGGTTTTTGATTGAGCTAGCGCAACTAGCTACGTCTATGATGGGGGAGCTGTGGCTCAGTCTGGCGTCCCACCAATCAGAAGGTTGGTGGTTCGATTCCCAGCTGCTCCCGATGGTCTGTTTGTCACTCTGCCGCCACTGGCGCGTGACTGGCCGAACGGGTGAATGTGATACAAGCCGATACAATATCTCTGCATAGTCCTGGAGGTGTTGGGTGTTTTTGTTTTTTTTTTTTTTTGCGTTACCGGGGTGGGAGGTTTTGACGTGGTGTTTGAGCCGGTGTTCGGGGAAGCTCTGGTGACACACAGGACAGGCCGCACTTTTCCCCTGCAAACGGCGGACATCGAAAACACACGTTATTGGGAAAGCGATGTTTTTACCTGCCCCGGATTGCGCTTGGTAACAGACTAACCAGGGCTGCGCATTGAAATGTCCACTTCAATTTTCTTCGGTAATATAAATAACACTTTATCGGAATGATTCAGAATGATAATTCATTCAATCATTTATTATCAGAACCGCTGTAATTGACCGAATGCAAAGATTTAGATTTTGACTGTGACAAAATCTAAAGCAAAATATTTTTCTAAGCATCTGAGGAGGAAAATTTTTTGTTTGAAACGTCATGCGATGAAAAAAAATCTGGAAAAATTCCATGTAAATTAAATTACAGTGGTCCCTCGTTAATTGCGGGACTTACGTTCTAAAAATAACCCGCAATAGGCGAAATCAGCAAAGTAGCCATAGTAATTTTTTACAATTATTCTAAATGTTTTAAGGTTGCAAAAGCTTTTTAGCTTTTGTGAGGATGATGTTGGTATCCAGCGTCATGTTCTTTTTCCGGGAGTCACTGATCCACGAAGCTAAAGCTGACTCCATCCTAACCATGCTCTTGTTGCAGACACTTCCAACCCTTTTTGCAACCTTGTACAAACTTATCGCTGCTGTCGTCCTTCTGTTATTTTTCCTCCTTCTTTATGGAACCAACTGGAGATTCATTTATTTTGTAATGGCGCTCAACAGCCGTGTCACTTCTACCTTCCTTTAGCATGTCAACAAGTCCAGCTTTTTGTGCGACGGTTAGCGTCTTTCTCTGCCTTCTGGCTGCGACCGCGGGCACCTTTGTCGGTGCAGAAGGTTTCATGGATATTGTGGGTTTTGTCGAGGAGAAAACTTGCAAACGTACAGCACTTCAGTCACACCGCCAGCAATGGAAGATAGATGTCAATGTGTCAAGCTGAAGGTATTCTGTGCTGTACAAGACGCGCTAAAGAGGGGATGGATGACAGCGGTCTACGGTCCCTTAACCAACCAGCACGCAGAAAATTATGTGTTTAAAAAAAAAAAAAAATCTGCAAAACTGCGAGGCCGCGAAAGGTGAACCGCGTTTCTGTTTCGAATTGTTACTCAGTCGATGTATTTCGATCCAGCACCCATCCCTAACTGGGCAGCGGATGTGCGTTTTTTTTCCCTTTTTCAAACTCTTTGGACTGGGTGTTAACATTAAAACCAATAAAATTCTAATAACTCTAAGGGTTGGGATGAGGCCAGCCGATCACAAGGGGAGGCGGCGGGTCACCTGGTCCTGGTGCGTCTTCTGGTGCGCCTGCAGCTTGTATTTGTCCGGCGTGCTGTATTTACACCCCGGGTATGAACAGGGGAGCAGCAGGCCGCTGTGCTTCTGGATGAGGTGGCGCTTCAGGGAGCTCTTGGTGATGGACGAGTAGCTGCACTTCGAGCAGTAATGCAGGTGCTCCTTGGTGTGCGTGCGAACATGGGCGTTATAGTGGACTTTGTACCAAAACAGCTTTCCTGCACGGAAAAGTGATTTAGGAGCGGATTAACCCAGAAGAGAAACATCCGGCGTTACGGAGAGAAAACAAAAATGAGTCCGTTATCTCACCGCAGTACTGACACTCCAGCTCCCCGTACATCTTCCTGAGCCGCTGGAACGTCTCCATGTCAAGCTGAGACTTCCGGAGGGCCGAAAACACCTGCTGGAAGGCGCTGTGGTGGGAACCCCCGGACACCTGCGCAGAGTCAGACCCTCTAACCTCTCAGATAGAAAAAGACCTCCGCTGAATAACCTCCGTTCTCGACGGGAAAAACAAAGATAGACAACAGTATTGGTAATCTCGGTGTGATGCTCAGGCTTTTCCTTCTTACTGATTTTTCCGAGTTGCGCTTATTCCCTACATTCAGATCCCGAGGCGGAACCGGAACACCCCATTTACCTCCTCGGGCTGCTGCGTGTGAACCTCCTGCCTCGGCGGCGCAGATGCAGCGGCGCCGCTGTTCCCCGACGGCGGCGGCGTGCACTCCGCCGTCGCTTGTGCGCCTCCCGGGAGGGGAGGGTCGACTCCCGACGCGCAGGTCGCCCGTGACCTCTCCTCCGTCGTGACCTCGTGCCAGTCGCAGGACTCGAGCCGCTGTGAGTCAGGGGGGGTTGTGGTTTCTATGGAAACCTCTTGGAAATCCCCTCTTCCCGACTGCCCCTGTGCGACCTGCTCCTCCCCTGCGATGTTCTGCCGAGACTTCGCCCCCTCTTCATCGTTCTCCGGTCCTTTCTCCTCCTCTCCTCCGGCGCGTCTTACGTCCTGCCCGCTCCTCTCGCTCTCCCGCTCCTCGCCGGGCCCCGCCTCCGTTTCTGACCTGGCGTCATCTCCGGCGACGCCTCCGACGGGCTGCATCAGGTAGAAGCTGCGGTTGATGCACCCGGTAAAGCCCTGCTCCTGATCCACGTCGGGGTGGGCCTCTCGCAGGTGCAGCTTGAGCCTCTGGGAGCTGACGAACTTGCCGTCGCACAGCGTGCACACGTACAGGAAGGGGTGCTTTCGGACGTGGGCGGCCAGGGCGGACATCTTGGTGGCGGCGTGATCGCACAGCAGGCAGGCGAAGGGACGCTGAGGCCCGTGCACCAACAGGTGGCGCTCCAGCACCAGCTTGTTCTTGAAGCGGCGGTTGCAGGTGGGGCAGTGGTAGAGGAGCTGCCTGAGACCCTGACGAGTCTTCAGCCTGGACAAGACCGGGGAGGTTAGACGATTGTGGCGCGGGTCAAATATTTCAATTCCGCAAATCCTACTTCAGCTGCTGGTACATCTGGGTGACAGCCGGGTCTTTCATGTCGTGCCATTTTTCAATGTGCACGAGCAGGTTCTTCACGTCGGAGTACTTCTTCTGACAGAAGGCGCAGTGCTGCTTCACCTTCAGGTGGACCCGCTCGATGTGCACCTGCAGGAACGGGTCCAGAGAGAAATTCGCGACTTGATACGGAATAGCGAGGAACTGAAGTAAGGATGACTATTGCAGTTTACGCTTTACGGGAGGACAGAGACCTTGAGGTGTCCTGGGCTAAGGCAAGTGAAGGGACAGTGCTGACAGCTGAACTTCTCTCCCGTGTGCTTCCGCAGGTGGACGTTCAGGTTGGCTTCGAAAAAGATCAAATCGTGGTCGTCACTCGGTGGAGTTCACAGAAAAGAACGCGCGCCCTTTCATGCGACACAGCGACCAGTTCCCATATGGGAAGTCGCATATGACAGCCGATCCAGGAAATTTGTAAATGCTTTTTAAAAGCCGCAGCTATTGGGCCGAATCAGATTCGTCGGATCTGAATTTTGCAGAGGAGAAAATGCAACGGCGTGAGAAAAACGGACTCCCGAAAACGAAGAACTCGTCTCATACGGGCCGAAAAATTAATTACGGATGAATTAAATTTGATAAAGATGAGTTGCGATCGTGGAAAATGGCACGTTGGGCTGCAGAGCAAGCGGCTCATCGCTCTCACCTTTGATGGCCGATGCATATTCACAGTGTGGACACTTGAAGGGCTTCTCCTGCGTGTGGGTCCTGAGGTGGGAGATCAGCGAGTGCCTGAACTTGAATATCTTGTTGCAGAACTGGCAGGCAAAGATCTTCAGCTGGCTCTGGAGTAAACTGGGAGAGAGGGAGGGGACGATTTCAGCAACGCTCTGGACTTGAAATGATTTATAATCATTGTAAAAAACCAGGCTGACGACTTCACGGATTTCGCCTATTGCGGGTTAATTTAAGAACGATGAACAAGGGACCACCGTACCACCAAACAAAGCTACAAACTGTGTCAACTGAATCAGATCTGCATACATCAAATAAATATAAATATTCATACAGTACTTGGTTGCATCTTGCTTGATGGAATATTCCTGGAAGCCTCTGGCAGTAGTTATCCCGGGGTCGGAACTGGGAGAAGAAAACAAACACACTGCTGCGAGCAGGAACTTTGCAAAAAACAGCGCTTGAGTTTCTTCAGGGAACGGTAATAAATAGCGTCAGATTTCAATATGGGTCATTCAGGCAATCGGTTTCCCTCCAGGAACACAGTTCAGGGACGCGTCCTACCTCGGCTCCTGGTCTCTCTCGAAAGTCGTGGACTCACTCGTGACCCCCGACTGATCCTGAAGGAGCGCAGGCTGCTGTAGAGCCGGGAATACGAGCCATAGGATGATCGCATCCAACATTTCAACGTGACTTTTCAACAAAAATAACACAATTCCATTCGACTGATAAGTTCATGGTTCATCAACGGCCCGGCCGATCCCTGCTCACCTGTGACGCGGCCAGGGTGTCCTGACTTTCTCGTTCTCTGTCCAAACAGTTCTCAACCGGAACCATTTTTAAAACACCTGTTTGGTTACAAATGAAATTTTGATCGTAAACGCGCGTCCAGCGACCCCAGAGTCGGCTAAAATAAAGCGAGGACTCCCACACTGGCCTGGAAGGGTTTCGTCTTCTGTCAGAACAACACTGATGACGGATTTTCGGTTTCCTTTGGCGAGGCCGTCTTCTTTAGCGACGCGGCTTTGGCCGTCAGACTGCGGCCGACTTCTCTTGCCGGTTCTCGAGGGCCGAAAATTCGCCGCCTCTACGAGCAGAGGCACGGCTCACGTCAAGCAAAAATGCAGTTTTCGTCAAGTCGCGGGGCTCGCGGAGGTGTTATGGAAAGTCTACACGGATAAAAACAATGGAAAATACATACTTGTTGCTCTCTGAAGCGCCGATCTTGCCGAGTTCGGCTTTGTCTGGTTCGTATCGTCTCCCCGAACCTCGGGATTTCCCGATGCGTCAACCCCTGCTTCGCTTGCGTCACCTGAAAAAAAGCAAAGCATACATTCGACAGAGAGCGACATTCTCCCCGGGTGTTCGCTCGACATCCGCGGTTCCCCAGAGTTAATTAAAGCCTAGCTTTTCGAAATATACAGGAGGCATGACTTGTAAAACACCGCTCACCGTTCCCGTCTTCCTCCTCCTCCGCCTCTCGGCTCAGGCAGATGTGTTTGAGAATCTGTCGTCTGTTGCTGAACAAGCGGTGACAGTCCCTACATTTCAGGTCCAAAACCCTGTTATCGCTTTCACCTGGCAGGGGGAGAGAGAGAGGACTTATGTTGCTATCATATGTTGCTAATAACTGAAGGGAAGGTTAAGAGATTCACTAATGACTGTAGCTCGAGGGAATAAAAATCGGTGTGGGGTTTGTTAAGACTACACTGTGAATTCAGAAGTTTTCATCTCTTATCTAGATCACATGCATTAGCTTTCATGGTGATACGTTGGAAAAAATTGACCATTTTCATGACAATAAATTCCCCAGTGGGCCTGAAGTTGCCGCGGTGACCCTTCAGGATACAGGCTTATGAAGAGGATCCGTGTTCGGCCTTGTGTAAATTGGAATAACGGGATATAAAAGTAGTAATTCGCTCCCTCGGGTGATTTACCTCCCATGTCTCCATCCTCCTTGTTCTTCCCTTCCTCCCTTTGAACCTCATCCTCTCGGGAGTTGTTGGAGTCTGACTTGCCGTCTTTCCATTCCGTTCGAGTTTTCTTTGTGGAGCCTTTAGGCCTCCCTCGTTTTCGCTTCACTGGCTTATCTGCGATGCAAACAGCAGAACAAGCACATAATCACAATAGTTGTATTTAAAGTCATCATACATGCACGTACATGTGTAACTTTTTGTGATAAGCCCGCTAATTCCAACGAGAGGTGGGAAATCAGGCGTCAGCTACAATCTGACAGGAACATTTTAATCAAACTTGTATGTTTGAATGAGCTTCGAAGGGAAGATTGCAGGTAAGCGCATCGTGCGTGGTGACGTCCGATGTATTGATATGTTGGCAAATTCAGACACAAGGACGGGCGTGGGAGCGACATCTGACCTGCATCTCCCGCAAGGGGCTGCAGGGCGACGATGATATCACCCACGGGCTCCTGTTGGGGGTGCAGCTGGGAGCAGTGGGCCAGCAGCAGGGAGCGACTGGGAGAGAAGAGGTTGCACAGCCGACACATAAACACAGAACCCACTAGAGAGACACGAAGGAAAATGGTAGCAGACACAGGGGTCGAGAGAGGGGGAACAAATAGGAGGGAGGGGGGAGGGGTAAAATGTAATTTCTCTGCCGTACACAGGTAACACATCGGGTTAAATGGCAGTCTCGTTTTGCTGCTCACATGGCTTTTTATAGATGGGATGGAAAATAAAAAAAAAAACAGATGTGCAGGGTCACCTTGTGTTGTGGTTTGTCGATCCCTCTCAAATGGATCCCTCTCATTCATCACAACCCGATCGGTACTTTGGCCACAATCTTGGTCTTGGGGTGACTTGGGAACACATACAGAGGGGTACGAAGTCGATGGCGTTTCCGGCATAATATACATTTTCCTCACCTCTAATAACGGACGACTGTTGTAGTTGCAGTCAGAGCTCGGAACGAGCCTCAGTTATCCCGAATCTGCTCATCGCACTGAACTGTGAACCAACTCGTTATTCCTTTTTCGAGTGGACGCTGTGACATTCTCTTGTGTATATTTTAAATTAAGCTAATCACAATGCACGGAGTTTCAAACCTTTCAAACGATTTACTTGTACAATAGATGCATAGCAAATGATTCCTGGAAGCAATCGGAGCCAGAAAACTGAGTTATCTTAAATTCTTTTTATTGAAGAAATAGAGATATTAATAAACTAAACATGTTTGTTTATTTTGATTTTGGCTCCAGCTAACGTGAAGACCAGACAAACATATTCGAGTAGAAACTACCGCTATTTCTTACCTGTTTTTGTGCCTCCATTTCTTCTATGCTTGAAACGAAAAAAGAGTACCGAGGTGTCGTTTCATTTTAACAATAATTCTACACACATGTAGTGTTTAAAAGTCGATTCGAACACTAATTTGACTTTACGTACATAGAAATTTCTGTCGAATCTGCGACACATGTCCTTCGAAACGCCGGAAGTGGACATGACCCGCTGTCGCTTTGCCCTACAGCGCCGCCTGTGGCCGGAGGACCGTATTGCGCCTCAATCCAGAGCGACAAGAAAAGTTTTTTTTTCTCAAATAAAAAACACGATTGCAAGTATTTCCCGATTGATAGTCTGAACTCTGATTTTAATTCGTCCTTCTCCAGATTGAGAGACGCAGTGATTGGCAAGTACAAACACTGTTTCATCCAGAAACCCACCGGGCATAATAGAAGACAAGTCGCATGACAGGTTTACAGATTAAATTGTGATTTTTGCTTCATTAGGATCGGAATATTACCCTGTGTGAAAGGAGGGAAATACACCTCAGGTGCAAACTCATCTGGTGTAGCTGCATAGGTTGTAACCCTAAACAATACAATGTTCAAATATGTCTTTGTGCGAACATCTACATTTCTTTATTAATAATTTATCATCTGTAGACAGATGACGGATCTCTTTTCATACAGTTTTTCAAGGCTGTGAGAAATGAGATGTCAAAATTAATATGATTTTAATGGGGGCAGTGCTTGTGTTTTATTTCCACTCATGAATTCTATCCATTAGCCACCTCCTGAGCACAGTGTGACTTGAAAAACACTATGTCTTGGTTGATCACGAATTCATTATAGTCATTTATGCTTATTATTTTCAGTCATTGATCTGTGAAATATGCAATTCTGAGTTCGACATGCTCAACTTAACTCTTTAACTCTGTTTTTCAAACTGAAACATAGAGAAGATTGACGTCTTGTAAAACTCAGAATCTTTGTGAATTCTCGATGATAATAATAATGATCATTATTCATATTGTTGTTGTTGTTGTTGCATGGAAAATTTCCATTAATTGTCATTAGTGTCAGCAAAGCTGTCAGCGTGGCCATTCCCAAAGATCAGCCACCACACACACACAGGTGCAACCCCCCCCCCCGCACACACACAAACACACACTAAGAATAAGTAGACACATTTAAGCTATTTCACATTGTTTGTATTCGATTCCCATGTGCTTTACATCATTAGTGCTTTTTTTTTAACCTTGACCGTTTCTCTTTTATTTCATTTGCTTAAATCACTTGACCAACTTAGTCTGTTTCTTATCACAGCTGCTCGACAGGATCTCAGGAGGAATCAAGCGGAAGCAACGCATTTTACAAAAAAAGTCATCAACTTGGACATTTGGAAGAAAAAAAATACCATTCTGCAGCTGTGTTCATGCATCAAGCAAAACTGCAAAGAACTCCCAGAAGGTAAATAGTCTGAAAATGAGGTGGTGCAGAGTGATAGCTCCACATCAAATGAATAACAGTGGACCAATGTAATTAGTCCAATAATTATATCTGGAAAAATAGAGGCAAGTTAAAGAGTTGCCGTCTTTATCTACAACTACGGTGGAAGTAGAAACACATCTGTGACCTGCCTTTTTACCCGGGGGTGGGGATACATTTCTACGTTTTACATCAAATATTATTTACAAGTACTTTACATCTGTCATTTATAATGCATGCATTGGATACCTGGTGTTGAGAATGTGTGCTGGATCGTTTCCCACCACACCGATTCGCTGACTTCGTGCTATAGGTGTTGGTGCAACACTTATGCGTAAACACGTAGCAATAAAACGATCTGTGTGAAACACAGTGAAGGCTTCGTGGGTATCGGCCGGGGAATTGTTATTCCCATCTGCCAATGCATTGTCTGCATTGTAATGTAAAAGGATTCAACATGAGCAATTGATTGTTAATATCTGTACAGTATTAGTATAAAATAATCAATCTTTGCACAAAATATAAACTTTGATATTTTGAAGGCCAGTTTCACTTGCACTGTATTAGCCTTTAGAATGAAATTCGACACCGAATGTGTTCGGACGGTCACAGACTGCACACTTCAAGATCGCCCCGCTGAACTCCTCCGTCTTTCCCAAGCTACCTTTATAAAGCCTCAAAGAAAAGCAGATTGCAAATCACCCAAAAAAAGATGTTGTTTTTTCACTCCTTCACCCATATTTTCCAACGCGTAGCTATCTAGAGAAGCAAACATGCCGATGCTCTTTTTAAAAAAAAAAAAATATATATATATATATCATTGACGGATTCGTAATGAAATTAGCGTTGAGTGACGGTTCGAGCGGCGGCGGGGCGCGGAGGGGCTGCCGACGCTCGTACACGTTTCTTCATGTGACTGTGACACAAGGCCTCAGCGGCTGGATTCCTGAGAGCCTCTGTTTCCTGTGGAGGGGTTCAAGTCGTCCGGGTGTGTCAATGTCTGCGCTCACATGGCGCAACACTTGTTCTTGTGTGCGTGGGAGTCTTTGAACCGGAGTCGCTGCTTGGATCGGTATTTCTCCAGGTAGGTTAGCTGCTTGCTGTTGATGGCGCCGCGACGTTTCCTGAAAACACACACACACACACACACACACACATGCGAGATGGAGCTGAATATTACGGATGGGTCCACCTCCATCGTGCATTTTCATTTGCTCTGTGGATTTTTTGAAACAGGCATTAGATGGAAATATTTTCCTCAAATGAACACCAGACATCAGTCAAAAAAGATTTTCAATTTCAGCATTAAATATCCCGGGGTGAAACTGGGCCGTACCGTCCCGGCACTTTCAGGGATAATTGGTTCGACCCCTGGTTTGGAATGCATTTTTAATTTCTTTTATAGCAGCAGCTGTGGTTCGGTCGACGGTTCGATTCTTGGTTCATCCCGTCTGCGTGCCAGAGTATCCTTGGGCAAGACGTCGACTCCCCGCCCCCCCTCCCCCAGCTCCTGATGGCCTGGTTAGCACCTTGCATGGCAGCTCTGCCACCATTGAATCGGGCTTAACAGGACCTGATTAGCATCATGATGTAGTTTTGGAGATAAATGCTGTCCACTAGGCGCCGAATTCCTGTCCGTGACTGTCCTCGTACGTGTACGTGCTGACGACAAATTACTACGGATCGATACAAGGCCTGACACTCTGTTCTGGTGCCATTGACATGGCGGTTCTTCGAAGATGTTCAGCACTAAGCACCAGTGGCGTGCGATGAGGTTCATGGCCGGTGAGGCGCTGATTTCCTTTGGAGCGATAATTACAATTGTAAGAACTCGAAAGAGTTTCTTGCTCCCGAGAGTGTCATCTAATTTGTTTTCATAAAACTGAAGTCCTTCGTGTTTTCTTTAATGTATCTTATCTATTTTATGCTACATTGCTTATCGAAGGAGGACAGCAGTACCTAGCACCTGCCAACTCACAAACACCCCCTTCAGGTGAGGCATGATGATTTTTCCGATGAGCAACAATAATTGCATCATAATTATAGTCTTATGCTGAAGACATTACACAGCTTGTGGGGCGCTGACCTCCTTTGGAACAGTATTTACAATTGTAAGAACTCGAAAGAGTTTCTTTTTCCCGAGAGTCTCATCTCATTTTTTTAACAAACTGAAAACAATTTTTGGTCTTTTCTTTAGTTCTGTGTAAAGTCCATGCACAAATACTTCTCTACGAAACGCTCTGTTACTTTGTTGTAAAAGTCCTCCTTGTTTTTCTTAAATGTATCTTATTTATTTTATCCTACATTGCTTTCAGAAGGAGGACAGCAGTATTTGGACCCTTCCAACTCACATACGCCCCCTTCGGGTGAGGCACAGTATTATCTGCCTCACCTCATGACTTTTCTCGAAGGTTTATTTTCCGATCAGCGAGAATAGTTGGATCGCACACTTTCGCTGAAGACATTACATAGTTTGTGAGGCGCTGACTTCCTTTGGAACGGTATTTACAATTGTCAGAACTCGAAAGAGTTTCTTTTTCCCGAGAGTCTCATCTCATTTTTTTTTTTTTTATAAAACTGAAAACAATTTTTGGTCTTTTCTTTAGTTCTGTGTAAAGTCCATGCACAAATACTTCTCTAAGAAACGCTCTGTTACTTTGTTGTAAAAGTCCTCCTTGTTTTCTTCAACGTATCTTATTTATTGTATCCTATATTCCTTATAGAAGGAGGACAGCAGTATCTGGAACCTGTCAACTCACATACGCCCCCTTCAGGTGAGGCACAGTATTGTCAGCCTCACCTCATGACTTTTCTCTACGGTTTATTTTCCGATCAGTGAGAATAGTTGAATCGCACATTTGCGCTAAAGACATTACACAGCTTGTAGAAGGTCGTAGTGTAGATAATAATATAATAAATCTTTCTACAAATATCCTATTGGCGACATACTGAGAAACAGAAACGATCACGGGCCAAGCAGCCCAGTTTGTGAGGGACTGCGTGTGCAGAGGTGAGCTCGGCTTACATTTGATCAGGGAATGTGCAAATTCAGCGATTTTTACATGAAAAAAAAGATTGGAATCATTCAGAAAATACAATTATGAATCAGATCAATGGAAAAATGTTAATATTTATCTTACGTTATTATTGTTTTGGTTGTTTTTTTTTCATTATGACAGGTGAGGCTCTCCCTCACCTGCCTCCCATGACCGCACGTCACTGCTGACCGTCCATCAAACTGTTGGATTTTCTCAAGCTGCCGATGCAGGTCACACCGCTGTGCTCTCAATACGTTCCCTGGTGTTCATCATCGAGCCGCATGTAAGCCCACTCTTAAACAGTGGGCTTGCGGGTCTGTCAATCACATCTACTGTTCGTCTTTACTGACGGATCAAGGGATCAGCGACGACGGGGCTGCGGCCGAGGCGTCCGCCACGTTGATGGTATTAGAATCGTCAACCGACGGCGGCGTAGTAATCTGGATGTGTGTCAGCACTTAAAAGCATTAAAATAGGAACATCCAAGCGGGATCAGGGTCTGCTGGGCCAGGCGGCGCTTCAGCCGGCTGAGGGTCGGACGCAGTGACAGCGTTATTCCCCGCACACGGGACTATATTCTTTGAACACGTAGGAGGTGAAAGACATATTTCATTCACCCATTCATTATCTATGCTGCTTATCCTGCACCTGAGGTCATGGGATGGCCGGAGCCTATCCCAGCTGTCACTGGGCGAGAGGCGGGGTTCACCCTGGATCCGTCACAGGGCCACTTAGAGACGTGAAACCACTCGCTCTGTCATTCATACGCCGTATAAAAGTATCCAACTGGTCACTCTCTCAATCACAGTTTCTATAGCGACATTCAGAGATGTACAACCATTCACCCTCTCACTCGCACATCATATGGAGACATGCAACCATTCACTCACTTATTCACATGTTATATGCAGACATGCACCCATTCACCCTGTCATTCAAATGTAATTTACAGATACGCAACCAACCACTCGCCCATTCACACATCATATATGGACAGACAGCATTCACCCTCTCACTCTTATGTCATATAGAGAGAAAAAACATTCACCCACTAATTCGTCATTGAGAAATAAACAACCATTCACGCAGTCATTCACGCTATATTAATAAAGAGAATGAGTCACTCATTCATTCACGTCATATGGAGACATACAACGATTCTCTCGCTCATTCACATGTCAAGGAGATTAAAACAACTATTCACCCTCTCACTCGCACATCATATACAGACCTGCAATCATTCATCCTCTCATTCGCACGCCATATAGAGACATACAACCATTCACTCAGTCATTCACATGTCATATACAAACAACCATTCACTCACATGTCAAGTAGATGAAAAAAACCATTCACCTGCTCATTCACAAGTCATAGAGATAAACAACCATTCATGCGTTCATTCACATGTTCTATAAATATAAACAATGATTCATTCATTCACACGTCATATAGAGACAAACAATCATTCACATGTCATATACAAACAACCATTCACTAGTTCATTCATGTGTCAGATAGATTTTAACAACCATTCACCCTCTCACTTGCACATCATATAGAGAAGTACAACCAGTCACTCATTCACTAAGGTCATATAGAGACATACAAACATTCACTCATTCATTCAGATGCCACATAGATTAAAACAACCATTCACCCTCTCACTTGCACATCATATACAACCATACAACCATTCATCCTCTCAGTCACACATCTTATAGAGACAGACAACCATTCACCCTCTCATTTGCATGTCATGTAGAGATAAATAACCCTCACCTTCTCCCTTCTACCTCATGTAGAGATGAAAAACATTCACTCTTTCATTCCTTCCTGACCTGAATGACTGAGAACCATGTAGAGACATAGAGCTATTCACTTTCACACGTCATATAGACAAACAACCATTCACTCATTCTTTCTCATATAGAGACATGCAACCGTTCACCCTCTCATTCCCACGTCCGGGGCATTTTAGGGTCTCCAGTGAAGGGGTGTGGACTGAAGCTCTCCTCCGTCCGAGTGCACTTACTGCCTGATGAGCTGGATGGCATCTTCATACTTCATCCCGCTCTCTATGAGGGCCAGAGCCACCAGGACGGGCGCCCTGAAAGCACATTTCTCATGAGTGCGACGCCGAGGACGAAAACATCTGATAGTTTATCTGATTATTATTTACTTTGGTGCGTTCTTTTCCCGTTGTTCGTAGAACGAGCGCGATTGAATACGTCAGTCTGCCGGAATTGTTTTGTAATTGTAATCGAACCCTTTATATCTGAGAGTGACAGTTGTTTTTTTTCCCCCGTGATTTTAATTTGACTTATCTAAGCGCCGGTTTCCAAACAAGAGGAAGATCAAGCTAGAAGAGAGTATTCTTCTCTTTCTTTCTTTTTTTTTTTTGAGCCTGAATGCGCTCCTTGTTCCCCGCCAGGAACCAGGTGATCGCTGAGGCCGGCCGACCGTGTCCGGAGAAATCTCACGGATTTTACCGATGACGGATGTGAGATGCAGATGAGGAGCAAAGTCAAATATGGAGGGAGCCGTTTCTGCGTGGAGCTCCGTTCCTCGCGGCCGATCCGACCGGACAACAAACGATGTTTCCCGCGAGAAGAACGACAGCGATGTAACTATCTGACAACCTCTTCTTTTTCCTCTTGGGCTCCACCAACAAACTCCATGTCCTCCTCCCCGTCCGCCCATAAGTCTCCTCAAGGTGTTCCGCATGGCCTCCAACCTCAGCGTCCTTCTACCCTGATCTTCACCATCCCCGATCCCCTGCATCCTCCTCATCCTCACCTCTGCTACCTCCAGCTCAAACCTCCTGTCTTCTCCTCACCTTCTCCAACCTCTCCATTGCCCTGGACTGTTGACCTCCTTGTCCAACCTACTCTATCTCCAACCCCCCCTGCAGCCTCATCGTTCCCCTCGGGTCGCCTCTCATTCAGAACGTGTGATGACGGAAATGTCTGAGACCTTCTCTGCTTGGACCATTGGTTCTTAACCTTGTTGGAGGTGCTGAACCTCCACCAGTTTCATATGCGCATTCAACCAACCCTTCTTAATAGGAAAAATAAAATACATTTTTTTTGATATTCAAAACATAGGTAGATTCAGTGGGCTCCAAAAATGTGGATTTTTCAGACATGGGTTAAAAAATATATAATTTTCTTTAAAAATAGAACTCTGAATCAAAAAATCGCTAATAAAAAATTAATCGCATTCTTTTCAACCTGTAAAATTTTGTAGTTTATTTTTTCATGCGCTATTCAGAGATAAATAAATTTTTTTTGGTTGATTTATATGGTGCTGGGGTTCAAAAATGCGGGTATTTAAATAAAACCCGCTATTATGCAAAATTACTACATATCTTTCGATTATTGTTTTTTTTTTTTTTAATAAATTCTTGAAATTGATTTTGCTAATATGTTGAAAAGTGATGCCTCACGTTCCGCCATCCATGTAAATCCATATTGCACACATTCGTCCCACCACTTTCTTTTTGTGCTGGACATAGTTAGTATGAAGGGATTGAAATATTAAGAAAGAAATCACACAACAGTCACAATTCCTCTACTGAGCGCACCAAGTTCCCTGCGGCACTGATAGGCCAAGACATGTAGCGTGATCCCCTGCAGCCAATGACGGCCGAGCGGGGCGTCATATGAGTCGGGTGTGCGTCTTGACCTCCGCCGAACCCCATGAGACCGACTCACCGAACCCCTGGGGTTCCATCCAACCCAGGTTAAGAACCACTGGTGTAGACAGTTATCTTCTAAAAAACAGAACGTTCCCACAGGGGGGGAAAAAAAGCTCTTCCTGGCGTTGGATGAGGAGTTCGGTAAAATCTGTGGAGGTTCATACATGAGCGACCCTCAAGTTGGAGGAAGGTGAGTTGGGGCGTCGGGCTGCTTTTTCCAACTTCACCACTTGATGTCACCGGATGCTAAAGAGCGATCCCTGAACTGGGGGCCGAACGGAGCGGAGGCAGGAACCTCAAACACAAAGCGCGACGGGTCTCCGACCTTCCCAGGCCAGCCACGCAGTGGACGGCCACGCAGCTCCCCGGGTCCTCTTGGAACTTCTTCTTCAGCAGGTTCAGCCAGTCGTCCACCAGCTTGCCGGGAGGCGGGGCGCCGTCATCGAAGGGCCAATCCTGGGAGGGAGACGGAGGCGAGAGCGCGCTTAGCGTCACGTTCGGGTGCGATAGCGGCGCGCGCGCGTTCTTTGCCGCCTTCTCACCACCACGGTAATTCCGTCTTTCTCCAGCGGCGTTTTGTCGTAGGTGATGTCGCAGACTCGGACCACCGTGGTGGCGCCGTATCGTTTCAGGTCCTGCGGAAACGACGGAAATATTAGCGTCTTGAAATACCCGCAGGCTCATCGGTAAACCAACGGCCGCATCTTTACCTCCGTGAAGGAGCTGAGCGTGCTGTCCGTCGGGTTGTGAGTGATGAGGAACCTCATGTTCTTGTGGCACAGTTCCACCGGGGCCGGACGGTTCATGGTGGCCGGGTTTAACCTTTGACCTCCCGGGACGACGGCTGACCTTTAGACGGCGGAAGCTCGTTTTTAGTGTTTGGAAATGTCGATGTTTTTAAAGAGGTGGAACACAGGAGCCGTATCAAATGACCTAGCTAAGCTGCAATATGACCCTGAAGAGAAAAGGCACATGATCTTCAAGACCTTAAAGTGCCTTGGAAAATTATTAAAATGAGACGCCTGTTTATTGACTTGAAAATGTGACGCGGGACTGAAAAACCCGCCGTCTCTTTGGAGCACTTTTTCATTTTTTCAGCGTCGCATCCCCTGGACAATCCGCAGACAAGAGTCCGATCCACCTGCGTGGGAAGGTTTGTCCCGCACTTCCAGATTTTGGTGCTTCGACAAAACTCCGGTTGGAGTTGTTAATCGGAGCGGCTATTTGTAGAAGCCCTCGTACTTTCAGCTGGAATTTTAATTTCACGACCCGAGGATATCTCACACGGCTCCTATTTTGGTTCCAGAGCTGATAAGCGTAATCCGCCGATCACCTCGGGCTCCATCATCTGACGCCCCGGACCTGTCGCCGCCGCCGCCGATCATCTCACGTGAGCAAGTTCCCGGAGTTTTTTTTCCCGTCCGGACGCCACCTCCCCCCGTGATCGCCGTCCCTTCCGAAACCCAAACGCCGTTAGAGTCAGCGAGCGCCACCCCGAATTTTGATTTCGATTTTCTTTCCTTCCTAAAGCGAATTTCCGACACCCCTGCCAAGGAGGTGAAGATGTTCTGGGTTGGGGGTAGGGTCGGCGAGGGGGGGCGGGGGGGAGGGTGATTGTGTTGCAGCGTTTTTACCACGAGACCGCTGACCTTTCCGAGGATTTCCGTGACGAGCTATTCTCGTTAGGCAATATTTTATTTTGGTTCCCGTCCACTAATAATAATGTCATCGGTGAAATGCAAGTGCAGTAATCCGCATATTTAGTGGGAACCAGCCGCCGCTCACCTTTAGATTGAGCTGCGCGGGGCAGCTGCCGGATGTGCGAGGCGGCTCTCGGGCTGCTTGTCGTTGCTGATATCAGTTTCCTAATCCGAAGGTCCCCGCGTGATGTTTTAACCCATCGGTTGTCCGTTTCCAAAAAGTCCGGGGTGTCGACGGCGCGTCCGTCTCTTTGTTCGTTATTGTCACAGCTTCGGTCCTCGACTTCCTCGAACTCTGTCTTTGCTTTTCGAGGGTTCCGCTTGTTACCCCATGAGCCGGCTGGTTCAGAAGGACGGGTGTTCAGGGTTTAGGGTCCTGAGACGGCATGGTGCGGGCTCATCCCAGACAGGGGCGGAGGGTCTATATGTGTTGAGCGTGGCAGTAGTCGCCGCTCCGCCGCATAAACTCCATCAACGAACAATTCTGCGACAGGAAACACAACATAAGATACGAAGATATTCAGTACATATAAAAGTATGTATCAACTAGAGGTGGTGCAGCACTTGTATGCTTTTTACTAATGGCTTAGCCGCACAAACTCCATCAACGAACAATTCTGCGACAGGAAACACAACATAAGATGCGAAGATACTCAGTACATATACAAGTATGTATCACCTAGAGGTGGTGAAGCACTTGTATGCTTTTTACTCATGGCTTAGCGGATAAGGGCGGCTCACTGGTGCTAAAGAGCTAATTCGCTGTCGGAGTAAACGACGCTTCACGCCGTCTTCCAGCGTCGCCGTCGTTAGCGCAACGTACGCGGATTGAGTCGGTGACAAGGAAACATGGCTTGGAGGAACCTGAAGGTCGTTGCCGTCCCGCTCAAAGGCCTCTAAGACCCAGACAAACAAACCCAGAGGTAATCTTGGTAATCTGTGGTCACCTCTTCACCCCGGCTCTCTACCGCTCTCCCTCTCTCTTCTCATAATCTCATGCCGCTTTACTCACTCACTCTTCCAGAACACCGGGATCTATTTTGGGCTGTTGACTGTCTATAATTAGGAATTCATCCTTTGTTACTGCTAAGCAGGATAGAAAACATTCATCACACACTCGCTCGAGCGAAACCGTCATGTTATTTGATTTCACGGAAACATCGTTATTTGGACGGAGGAGACGCCGTCACACAAACTTGGCAAGGATGGCGTTTAAACCCGGTTTAAACCCCCACCCGACAAAAACAAACTCACTCACTCACCACAATTTCCCGCCCCCCCCCCGCTCAGATTTGACATTTAGCCGGGCTACTTAAAATAAAAAGCAACCTTAGACCTATCGCGGGGGGGGGCGGTTGGGGTTATTCCAATCGAAGAGGATTCCCTTTTTACATTGGCGATCGCTCGGGTTTGTTTGTTTGTTTATTTCTAAACCGCTT
>CAAKHD010038500.1:2500-56936 GCA_901007705.1 Fistularia tabacaria
CCCTGCCAACTTCAATCAGGGTCTGCACCATTCAACATTAGCAAAATGAAAGAATGGAAAATAAATCCCCCTCTCTCTCAGTAAAGAAAAACTAAAGAGATGGCAATGAAAATAACCTCTCTGATGGAGGTAATTATGCAGGAGCATTCTTCTCACAGGTGTAAGATGCACTGTGATGCCCAATCAAGACTCCATATTTTATTTCCCCTTACTCCCTGTTGAAAATCGTAGTTTATTAAACCAGAAATATGGTGGCTGATTTTCCAAGGGACTTGATTAAACTCAGGAAAGGGGACCTGATTTCCCATTTAAAATTCAAAACAGGCTATCACTTAAGTTATTCCATTTTCCTTTATCATTCAAGCAGTTAGTCTCAGCATCAGATTAGATAAAATTACCTCAGCAGAATCATTTTGCTTTACTTTGGAAATACGCAAACATCGACAGTGCATGAGGTTAGCATAGTTCGCTCTATCAGAATACAGGTGTGCTTCAAATTTTCATATGCTTGACCTTTCAGTCTTCCAGAAATTAAAAAAAGAGAGTTCATATTAATAGATCTCAAGGTGTTCTTGAGCTTATCAGTTTTTCTTGAATGTTGCAAAAAGCTTGTTTTGCGAACCAATGTGTCTGTAGCCTCATTACTTGATTTGCTCAGCATTGTAGTTAATGCCTCTTTTTTGTTAGAGCTAGTGCTCCCAAATTAAAGAGAGATCTAAATGCCACACAGATGGGTACAAAAAATGGGCCAGTTCAAACCAGTTACATCAGTGATAACCGAGAACTTTTGGTTGTCCTATTTGCAGAACAAACCACAACTGATACTGTATTGAAAAATGTACAAAGGTCAGTTAACAGCATTTTAATGTGTTACAGATAGTGTTACAAATAAAGCGGGTGGTTCTTCATATTTTAGGTTGTGAATTCCATTAAATTACTATGTAGGTATGATGATTTATGAGTTAGCAATAGAATGCTAATTTCAAAGATTGCTAAAAATATATATTACCAAAATCAGAGAGTAAAATCTCAACAAAAAGTAGATAAGCACATAAGTTGTGATTCATTTTCCCTCCTTTCCCTTGAAAAACTACCTCTTTGTAATTGGATTTAGAAAACCTTGCAACGTAAATATGTGACAGTCAAGCAGTTCCACCATGGACAAAAACAATAAACAGTGCTGGAAAATAATGCAATTATTTTTTCAGCTGTAGATTTTCTGCTAAATAACTACAGCTCCCACTTTGATAGAATTTAAATTGCTTTCTTTTCCTGTATTTGCTTTTATACAATTGGAATTGAAACTTTATTCAAAAATTATTCTTAAGTATTGTATTTGTGCTTCAACACAGGAAAAAAATCTCAGTACTCCAAATACTGGGTATATCTTTAAAAAATGTGTATGTGTGGCTGTGCCCATCTTTCAAATGAATGAAAACGACCCAAGCATTTTAGTTATTTTTAGCAAACTGTAAATACTTCATTTTATCTAGATTCAGTTCAACTAAGAAATTTGTCTCTGTCTTGTCTGCAAGATAGGAAAATATCAGCAAACTGTTCACAGAGGAACCTGTGAAATGTGTACTGTATTTTCCGGAATATAAGTCACTCCGCAGTATAAGTCACACCAGCCAAAAAATGCATAATGAAGAAAAAAAAACAAGTCATACTGGACTAAAAGTCGCATTTGGGGGTGGGGGCATATTTTATAAAATCAGAGACCAAAACAGACATTTCATCTTGAAAGGCAAGTTATAGTTATAATAGAATAGATAAAAGGCTGAATTGGTATCCGGTATGTTCACGTAGCATAGATACAGTTATTCAGATAACTATAGCATAAACAACATAGCATGAAAACTTTACCAAACTCTTTTTCTCACTCCAAATCACTAAATCCATTGAATTATTCATCCTCTGTGTCAGTTCTGAGCAACTCCGCCAACTCTGGAGGTAGACGGCATGCTGCTTCCTCTTCTGTGTAGCTGTCAGACTCAGCATCAGCTCCTGGCTTCATCTAGCTTAGAATGCGATTAGCTTTTTTTGTTTTCTTCATTGCAGCTAGAGTATCCTCTGCTTTTCGCCAGTCCCTCACAATTTTCTCGCTCACTCCAAATTTTCTTTCTGCTTGATTACCGTTTTCAGCTGCATATTTCACGACTAGCAGCTTGTAATCTGCAGAATAGGATTTCCTTTTTGGGGACATTTGTGTTCAGTCTCTCAGTTGTCTTTATAAGTAGATGTTCAGATTTTAAATTTTCAGTGATACAGGAGTAACAAATACTGGCACAAAAGCCTAGAGCGCACTCTGTCACTGTGAAAATAACGAAAATGTGAAATTACCGTACATATTTTAATATACAAGTTGCACCTGAGTAGAAGTCGCAGGACTAGCCAAACTATGGAAAAAAAAAAGGGCAACTTATTGCCCAAAAAATACGATATTCCAATTACATCGCTTGACATTTATATTTGGATAAATTGTAATTGGCTTTAAATATCATGAGTGCATAGAATAACAAATAATTTTTATTTTAAATTACCAGGATTACAAAATAAGCACCACCTCAGATTTTCAATTACCACTGAAACCCTTTGTAAAACACGACCTCAAGAGACAGTGAACCGGAGATCTCTGTCCAATCTTATCATGACGAAGACATTTCACCTCTCATCTGAGAGGTTCTTCCAGTTCTAACAGACCTCGGGGAGTTTCTGTTACATAACTGCTAGGGTTGGGGTCAGCCATTGGTATAGGCTGAAAGAATTCATTATGTTGGGCAGTAATAGGGTTGATGTGTCAGTATATGTATGACGTTTGGAGTACAAAGGCAAGAACGCAGGGGACTCACCTGACTTGGAATGTGAATTGGTCATTTTAAGGCTATGGGAAGATGGGCATAGATTCTATGTGTAAAGCTAAATAAGTCTGTCTCTTCCCCTAGGCTAGGGATTAGCTAACATGTTGGACTTTTTTCCTTTCTTCAGTGGTCGTTGTCCAGCTGATGGTGGAGAGTTCTTATGACCCCTATTTTGTGATCAAAACAAGAGGTTGGTGTGATTCGAAAAGCGGGTACTGATCGATGTACATTAGCTTTTGGTAGATCCTTGTGTTCAGGCTTTTGCTGTGTAGAATATGCACTGGCCAGTCAAAGAAGAGCATTTTGTCATCGTCGACATCCTCCCTAATGAATTTAGTTGGTGTGAAATCTGTAGAGGTGCGCCTTTGAAAGCTTATTTACGAGCCAGGATGTCACTGATGACAAACCGTCTTTCTTGGACCGCTCAGTTTATGGGACAAGAGCCATGATAAGGATCTACCAAAAATGAACACAAAGATTAGTACTTGTTCAACTCTCACAACCCTCTTAAAGACAAGCAAGGAGAACCTGCCACCATCAGGGTGAGAACATTTTTGACAACCCCGTAGAGAAGGACAAAGAAAAATAGGTTCAACATTTTAGAAAAAAAAACTTAAATTCTGTGGCTAACCTAGTTTGACCTTTCCAAATCACAAACTGCCTAACTTAAAAAAGCACACAGAACATGAGGAAGACAGAAACAAATGAAAGGACGGTGTAATGTATTGCTGGAATTTCTTATAAACTCAGGATTTTCAAAAAACATCAAAACCCTTCAACACCCTGAAACAAAGACTAGTGTACCCCAAGGACAGAACAAAGACAAATTTGAGACCGATGTATGCTGTTAAGTCCAACGAAGGTTGCGATAACATAACCTCTATATTGGAGAGACAAAACAAACTTCTGCACAAACGGACATCCCAACACAGAAGAGCCAGCTCTTAAGGACAGGACTCTGCAGTCCACCTAAACTTTAATGACAAGGGCCACTCCTTTGAAAACAGCAATGTCTGCATCCTGGCCAAAGCAGACATACTTTGAGAGAGAAGTCAAAGAAACCATCTTTGTTGAGCTGGAGTGACTGTCTCTGTGTAGCACAGGGGTTTTCAACACCACCTCTCATCTGCCTACAGTACAAAACCATGCTGAGTTCCATCCTAAGGCCAATCAACAAATATATGGCTGCAGATCAGTTTACACCCATTAGTGTACAGACATTAGCTTTACAATTACAATTCAGGTAGCTCACTCAGGGGAGCCCCTTGAATTCCAACCCTTGTTCTCCATCGACACACACACACACACACACACACACACACACACACACACACACACACACACACAACAATGCTCACATTAATATGGCAATCCCATCAATCCCAGTTGCTGCCTAACAACTTAAACATCATGAAGCCTTTTAGCTTAGACCAATGCCGAAACCCAACATCAGTAGTTATTTACCAAAAAATCCCCACAGTCTGTGAGAACTGAAGAAGTCTCTTGGATGAAAGGTGAAACATCTTCAAGGAGAGAAACTAAGTGCATTTGCCACAATAAGATTTGACAATGATTTTAAAATGACCTGAATAACTGAAAACCTTAACACACAGTGAACCAGAGACATTGTAGATTTGATGTGCCATCTCAATAAAAGAAAAAACTTGCTGTTTCTTTTTGTGCTTGTAAGCCATGTTGATGTTGTCATCAGTTTTTATTTGTTTAAAAATGTAATGTTTTCCTCCAGTCAAGGCAGTGCAAAACATAATCATGTGCAAAACATAATCATGTGCAGCGAGTTTCTTTTAGCCTCAGGAATATTGCTGCTCAGCCAGCAGGGCTATATCTTCATGTAGGTTCTCTGTGTCTTGCTGTGTTATTACAATCAGTGAAACAGGAAAATATCCAGCATTTACAAGACAATACAAACTCGGTTCAGTCTTACACTGATGTAAACATCAGTTTTTCGGATTCTAGCTCCAGAACTCTTAGTTTCTCCCATCTTTGATTCAGTCTCTGATTACAAGAGTCTATTCCCTAAGACGGTCTTTTCCTTTCGACTATTCCCTTCAGGGGTCACCATTCCAAATCATCTGCTTCTATCTAACCCTCTCCTCTGCACCCTTTTCTCTCACAACCAACCAACTTGATTTCTTCTTTCACTCCATCCATAAGTCTCCTTTTTGCTCAAGTATATCTTATCTATCTTTTTCTTCAAAAATATGTAAAAGCATCAGAGGTGAATGGTTGCGTAACACGCAAGCATGCCATTGAGATATTAAATGGAAATTAAATTTATTAAACCAAATTTCACATTGGACTTAAAGGATGGCTATTGACATTCCTCGAAAGAGGAAAAAAAATGCTGTCGATACAATAGTTTGACTTACAATTAAACTCACCTTTACTCAGGAAAAAAAAAAGATCCATCATATTCAAAATCTTAATTTACTTTTAAATTTTAAATAGTTTTTCATGTAGTAGTAGTAGTGTTGACAGCATTTGATAAAGCCTACTTAAAAATGATTGACTTTCAACCAAAAGTTCGATTTAAACCTGACTGCCACTTATAATCCAGAACTCTTCAATAAAAAGCACTAGAAATTAAGATCTGTCAAAATACATCTTTACAAATGGTGAAAAAGCATCCCTTCTTTTTGTTATTTAAGTGAGATACAAATTTGAATCCATGTTGTCTCACGAAACATGGAAACGCCCAAAAAAAAAATTAAAAAAAAATGTCTTCAGCTTGGCATTGCCTTTCACCGCCTGGAAAGGATTCGGTCATAAACCTTTAATAGGGCAGTGGCCTGCAATATATACTTTCTTTATTGAATATAAACCCACATGAACTTACTTTAATAGCTACAGAAATTACTGCTATCCAGCATCCAAAGCAAACACATTAGAATTAAAATTTAAATTAAAAAATCCAATGTTTTACAACACAATTCACAGGTTCCGTATTCCTGTTTGTGAAGTGAAGATCACAACCCATAGAGAGCAATGTAAATTAACATAGCGTGCGATTTAAAATTCTTTCACACGACATGAATCATCCTTTCCTTTTGGCTTTTCCCTTCAGGGGTCGCTACACTGAATCAACCTTCTCCATCTAACCCTATTCTCTGTATCCTCATCTCTCACACCAACTACCTTCATATCCTCTCTCACTACATCCATAAATCTTCTCTTCTGTCTTCTAGTCCTCCTGCCTGGCATCTCCAATTCCAGCATCCGTCTACCAATATATTCTCCATCCCTCCTCTGTACATGACCCAACTATCTCAGTCTGGCTTCTCTGACCTTCTCTCCAAAACATCGAACATTAGCTGTCCCTCTGATGGACTCATTCCTGATCCTATCCATCCTCGTCACTTCTAAAGAGAACCGCAACATTTTCATCTCTGCTACCTCCAGTTCTGCCTCCTGTCTTTTCTTCAGCTGGTCTCACCACTGTCTTGTACACCTTTCCTTTCATTCTGGCTGATATTCTTCTATCACATAGTACCCCTGAAACTTTTTCATCCATTCCAACCTGCTTGAATCCGTTTCTTAACCGCTTTTCCACACTCTCCATTGCTCTGGACTGTTGATCCTAATTACTTGAAATCCTCCAACTTCTTGATCTCCACTCCCTGCAGCCTCAGTTTTCCACCAAGGTTCCTCTAATTCACACATATGTTCTATCTTGCTGTGCCTAACCTTCATTCCTATCCTTTCCAGAGCATACCTCCATCTCAAGATTTTCCTCAACTTGTTCCCTGCTCTCACTACAGATCACAAGGTCATCTGCAAACATCATGGTCCATGGAGATTCCTGTCTAACCTCATCTGTCAGCCTGTACGTCACAACTGCAAACAAGGGGCTCAGCTGATCCCTGATGAAGTCCCAGCTCCTAGCCAGAAGCTCTCCTGCTGCCTCTCTTAGACACTTCCATACCTCCACAGGTATATCATCAGGGCCAACTGCCTTTCTAGTCTTCATCCTCTTCAATGCCCTCCTCACTTCAGTTTTCCTAAACTCTGCTACTTTGTGGTCTACAATAGTCACCTCTTCTCCCCTGCCCTCTTTCATTTTCCTCATTCATCAGCTCTTCAAAGTACTTGCACCATCTTCCCATCACTCTAGTATCTGTCAATACATTTCCCGCTCTATCCTTAATCACCTTGACCAGCTGTACATCCTTTCCACTCTTTTGCCAACCTGTATGTCATTCTCTCCCTCCTTACTGTCCAACTGAGCATACAAGTCATCGTACGCCCTTTGTTTTGCCTTTGCTACCTCTATCTTTACCTTACACTGCATCTCCCTGTACTCCTGTGTGTTCTCTTCAGTCCCCTCAGTGTCCCACTTCTTTGTTAACCGCTGTCTCTGTATACACTCCTGCACTTCCTCATTCCACCACCAGGTCTCCTTCTCTACTTTCCTTCCACATGACATACCAAGTACTCTTCTACCGGTCTCCCTGATCACACTAGCTGTAGTTGTCCAGTCATCTGGAAGCTCTCCCTGACCACCCATAGCCTTTCTTCCTCCCGAAAACCATACAACACTCCTCCCCTTTCAGCTTCCACCACTTTGTCCTCTGCTCTGCCTTTGTCCTCTTGATCTTCCTGGTCATCAGAGTGATCCTGCACCATCCTATGCTGTCTGGCTACACTCTCCCCTACCACTACTTTGCAGTCACTGATCTTTCAGATTACCTCGTATATACAAGATGTAGTCTAACTGCATGCTTTACCTCCACTCTTGTAAGTTACCCTATATTGCGGCCTTTTCTGGATAAAGCATTCACTACAGCCATTTCCATCCTTATTGCAAATTTTATCATATGTCCCTCTGCATTCTATTCTGGATACCAAATCTACCCATCACTTCATCACCGCTATTGCCTGTACCCACATGCCCATTGAAGTCTGCCCCCAATTACCACTCATCTCTGGGGATATTCTGCATCAATTCATCAAATTCATTCCAGAAGTTCTTTAACTCACATCGTACCTGTGGGGCCACTAGAATTGAGCATCCCACCTCCAGTTTCAGACTCAGGAGTCTAATCAGACACTCTTTTCACCTCCAGAACATTCCTAACAAACTCGCTTCAAGATAACTCCTCATCCATTTCTCTTCCTGTCAGTACAACTTAAAACCTGCTCTAAACTTCTAGCCTTACTAACTTTCCACCTGGTGTCCTTGACACACAGTATATCCACCTTCCTTCTCTGCATCATGTCAACCAATTCCCTATCTTTTCCTGTCATCGTCCCAATATTCAAAGTCCCTACTCTGTCACAGACTCTTGCCCTTCCTCTCCTCTCTGCTTCCGAACACGCCTTCCTCTCCTTCAACCCACAGTAGCCCAATTTCCACTCGTATCCTGTAGGTTATCGGCACCACTTGCGGTCATTAATCCGGACCTCGACTGATCCAGTATGAGATTCATAGGTTTGATTCGCATATTTGGTTTTGGCAAAACGTTTTAATCCGGATGCCCTTCCTGATATAACCCTAGATTTCAAAGGGAGACATGCAAGTGGCGGCAGAGACATGTGAATTATGAGCATACCCGGCCCAGGGAAGGAACTGGCTCCATTCAGAAAGGTTGGTGGACATGAGGCATTTGAGGGTGGCCTCAAGTTCCTGGCTCATCCGCTCCATCTGACTGTTGGAGTGGGGATGGAAGCCTGAGGTGGGAGACTTTGGCATTGAGTGTAAGGCAAAACTGTTTCCAAAACTGGGAGGTAAACTGAGGTCCACGATCAAATAGAATCTCCTGGGGGATGCCATGGAGACAAAACACCTATTTGATAAGCTGAGGGGAACGAGGTGACAGGCTTTAGAGAAACTGTCTATGATGGTCATACCTTTAGAGGATGGAAGCCCAGTGACGAAATTGATTGCAATATTTGACCAGGTTCTTTTCAGAATGTTAAGGGTGGAAGGACTCCAGCGGGTGGTAGATGGGAAGACTTGTTGCGGGCGCAAACTTGGCAAGCAAGGATGTAGTCCTGAATGCCCTCGTGGATGGACGGCCACCAGAAGTGACTGTTTATAAGGCGCACAGTTCGGCTGATACCAGGATGGGCAGAGAGTTTGGAAGGGTGTGTCAAGTGAATGAGGTGACATTGGACAGAGGTGGGGATGTACCTTCTTCCTGGAGGGCCAGTGCCGAGGTCTGGTTCCATCTGGAGTGCCTGGTTGATGACATCTTCAATGTCCCAGGAGAGAGACCCAATGATGCAGTTAGGTGGCAGGATGGGAGCTGGGTCCTCAGTGTCATCCACTGAGAACTGGCAGAAAGGGGCATCTAGTTTAGTGTTTTGAGTAACTGGGCAATACAAGGTTTACGGGTTTATTTAAGTAGTGGAACGGAGGGCTGTGCTGGGTCCGAATTGTTTGTGGAGCCGAGTAAAGGCGAGCCATAGAACCTTGTGAGGAGAAACGAATTGGGAACCAACAATCTGGTACTGACGGGCTGGCCACAGGCTCCCTCTATGCTAAGCCTGACGAGGCTTGATGACTTGCACCTGTTTGGGTTCACCCTCCCGTACGGCTGCTGCTCGACAAGCAGCCAGATCCCAACAATGTCAGTAATTGGTCCCATCAAAGTGTCCCAGTAAAAGTGTGCGTGCAGGCAGGTGGAGAGGTCTGGCCAACACATTCCTGTGTTTCTGTTTGATGTTACATTGTGGGTTGAGTGTATTCCTTCAGGTCTCTCTACACTGGAGCAAATTCATACCAGTGGTGCAACTCAAAGAATATTAATGAAATCCCCTTTGGATTGAGTACTGCCTCCCTCTAAGCCCAACTTACTACTGCAACTGAATATTGGTAGAAAACAGACCAAATGTCTGAAAGCAGAAATATTTTGTCTCCTTTTTTTTTTCGTATTACATTCAGTTTGGCATGAGATTGTGATATATATCACTCTTAAAAGTAAAATCCAGTGTGACAATGAAAACCACGGAGGGACTACAAGTCCATGGGGCACAAAATTCGGCCAATATCCTTGAAAAGAATAATATATGGGAAGAATAGAAACTAAGTTCAGAAGAAAATTGGGATTGTTGAGTTTTATAATAACTCTCCAACTGTGTGATGTGATGTCACACAGTCTGATAGCTGAATGCTCAGTCAAAAATGATGAAACTAAATAAAGATCCCTCCCATGACTCTAATCTGCTGATAGGCAAATAAACAATAAGGAAGAGTAATGAAATCCTCTCCGGTGAGGGAAATATATGAAAAATACATTTGAGATTAAAGCTAAAGCTGTACATCATAATCATCTGAAAAACAACAATAAATCAGGGCCCCTATGCTCTGCAGCCTCGGCTTTAGAGGCAGAAATCATCAATAGGCCTTGCCACAGTCTGTTGCCTGTGATCCCATACAGTAGAGAGGAATGCCATCAAAAGTAAAAAAAAGAATGAACAAAAATGAAAAAAAGAAAGCTCCTCATCACTTTATTAAAGAGTGATAAAATATGGGAAGAGCCAGTGGTGTGACAATGCAGGCCTCTTTTGAAACAAAAAACGAAGAGAGGCATCTTCCTTTTTTTGAAAATTCAAGTCCAGTTGCCACGACAAAGAGATTATTACAATAATTTATCATGACCTGGATGACTGAGAACTTCCACAGACAGGCATCCAGATAAGTACTTTGTGATATCAAAATTTGGATACATGTGTATCAGGTATATATTACAGCGATATTCTAATTTTCTTTCCATTTCAAGTGAGATGCAGGGAGCAGGCTAAGAATATAACGAAGATATAGAACAAATCACTATTTGGTTCCTTTACATCTTATAAATGCATTGTTTTTGCTTTTGAGCTATCATACCTGTAACCACTTGGTAACATAAATTCTCCTGGGAGGACTGACGTGACACAACCAAAAGGACTCTGGCGCTCATGTGAAAGGGTAAAATGCACATTTTCGAAAGCGGTGTCACAGTTTCCCAGTTAGCTAATGTTTGTGAATGATTCATTGTCGCTCAATGTTTCTCCAACAGGGTACATTTGAAAATGACAGCAGTTTCTCAGACTCCCAGTTAAGGATGAGAACTGAACTGCCCTCCTGTGATTAGGAGATGAGAAGGAGGAGGATGAGGAGGAGAGGGTCCTTATACCAAAGCTGATAAGAGGGCATTAAAATTCTTTTTTTGTATTTCAAAGTTATGAAATATAGTGTCAAGTGCAGCAGGAGCAGATGGTAAAGTGCAAAAAAAAAATATGCCTTAGCTGGAGAGAAATTGCAGAATGTGATATTTATTTGACAAACCAAGAAAAGTTCAACATAGAACTCACAGAATTAAACAAGCAGCTGCTGAAAGGGCAAACAATGGGCTACAACTGGAAAACCAACTGACAATCAGGGCAGATATTGTGATATGGGCAAAATACAAGCGAACTAATCAGATAAACTGACAGGTAGAACATGTGGGCAGGCAAGGAGCTGAGTGGGTGAAAAGACAATGGGGAAGGGCAGACAAGAGCTGATTAACTGCTGAGACGTGGCTCAACACAAAACCGCATAGGGGGTCAAACAAGATAACAGGGTCTGTTTCAAAATAAAGCAGATATGTCAAAGTCAAACATTGCACTGAAAGAGTCCAACACTTGAGTTTCACAAAGACATGAAAGTGAAGGATATTTTTTGTACTCCTCATTGCATTTAGAAAGAAATGAAATATTCATGTCTTATGTATTTTCATCCAAGAACATTTTATACTTTTGTTCATAGTTCGAGACTGCTTCTTCTCAGCACCTACAGATCTAACTTAACCATACAGACCCATTAGTGGCATTAACATAAAACTTCTCATTGATTAAAGGTGAACTTTTTTCTTGTGTTATTAGGATTACAGGATTGGGGCTGTTTATGTCTTTAAAGATGATCTAAGATATATAGCCAAACTGCTGATTCTGGGGTTTTACTGACTGTTTACTACTGAGTAATTAAACCTCAGGGGAAAGGATGAGTGGTGAAACCAGTGGTTGGAGAGAGTGTGTGTAAGACTGCCATCTACTGAAAACTCAAAATCATCCTCAAGATTCAAAGTCAAAAGTCAAAGTCAAAGGAGGCTTTATCGTCAATGTCTCCACATGTACTAGACATACAGAGGAATCAAAAAGACGTTTCTCACTATCCCATGATGACAGGAAATTAACAAATTTATTATAAATGCACATGAAACAGTAAAATGGACTAAAAACATTAACCAATAAACATTAAACTATAACGTATGCATGAAATGTATGAATATAGATAATTTGAATGTAGAGAGTAGCAGCAGACGTTTCTGTTCAGTGCAAAAAACATTCAGTGAGTAATACCATACAATCACAGGATGATGATAGCAGGTGAGAAAATGAAGTGGATTTAGAGGTATAAGGCAAAAATAAAAAATTATTTAATTCAAACTGAATTTATAAATGTATGAGGAGATGTATTGTGTTATTTAGAAGGAAAAGCGGCAGAGGTTTGTGTGCAATTCAGTGCAAAGCTGTCAGTATATAGTATGTCTATAGTATCTTCATTTGTGTTTATTGTAGAGCAGTGACACATGTTTGGTCTGCGTTGTCAGTCATGGTTGAAAGAAGGTCCTTGAACTGGCTAATGTGGGAATTATTTTTCAGTCGGTGAAGAGTTCCTTCTTGAACATCTAATCTGACCAAGGTCTGTCTCGGTGAGGAAAAAGGAGAAACAGCCGCTTTAAACTTGTCTATATTCTTTTCCTTTGATTTGATCCTATTTTCTTTTACTGTTTGAATTTCTCTGATTAAATAACAACTTATTTTCATGAATTTGTAGTTCACTTTTCAAAAGTGCAAGTCAGGTCAATGCAGATTGTAACACAAGTCTATACAGTGATGACACTTGCTTCATTTGAAATTTTTTCTGTGAAACATATAGGCAAAGTAACCTCAACCTGACCTGCAATCCTGCACACAAACTTTTTTTTTAACATGCTAGAGTTGAGCTCTGAGCCAGCAGGGCATGAGCAGGAGGAGGGCCAGTTGCTAGGTTGCATTTTCCTCCACTTATAAAGCTCTTTGATACCTGCATTGCTGTATGCCCACTAAGACAAGCACCCACTCACAGCTCAGGCCAATCACCCATGCACACACACAGACACACTCATATGCACACACACACAGACACACACCAGTGAATAGATCTGTTTTTCCCCAAATCAGGCCAATAAAGGCACCGTTCTACCAAACAAAATTGCAAGTAAACCTCACCTGTGGACCATGAGGAAGCAGTCGTCCAACACCCTTAACAGGGTGAGCAGACAGCATGAGCTGCTGTGGCCGTTGTCTGTGCTCTTTCAGGAGGAACTGACAACAACTGGACTGGCACCACTAACAAGATGTTAGCGCTGCTCTGCCTCTTGCAGAAAGACCATGCTGCTACCAGTCAGTGCCGCTGCTCTGACCAGCAGCCAGGTGTTTAAACCGCAACAGGCATGATTAGCCACACCTGCAGAGGGAAAATAGCATGCCATTTTGATGCTGTGATTGTCGTTGTATGGGGCATGGATAGCCACAGGAAATCTCCCCCACATACGTGTTGGAAAGAGGATGGATGCTAACGTTCTCCATCCAAACAGATACAGGGAATAAATTGATAACAGCAAAGGAAACTTTCATTTTTAATGCAATTTCAAGGGTATTTTAAGTAAACGAAAGACAGAATGATGCCCAGTTTTATCCAGAATTTAGGCTTTCTATATCGACAGTGACAGAATCTTGTTATAAATATTAATATTTTTAATAGCCAAACAAACCTCTTAGCCTTACAATAAGTGATAGAAATAACAAAAAAAAAATTAAGGAGAGAAGTAAATGTCTGATTTATTCGGCTCACCCGGTCTGAGAAGAATCAGTTTATTTTACTTACCTGAACAAATGGCCGATATTTTTTTCCCAGATTTCTGAGAAAAAAATTGATGCGACCCAAGATCCATGTATCCTAGTTGAAAATAAAGATAATCAACTGACGAACAAAGATATGAACATTGCAAGGACAAATACATATTATGTAGTATTTCTCATACATAAATACCTCAGCAATATCACTCATCATAATCTGATGAGTGATATTGCTGAGTTAAAGGAGGCAATACCTTTGTTTTTTTTTTGTTTTTTTTGCCAAAATTTCCTTAAAACCTGATACTGGGGCTCAGCATGAGTCAAAGAGCTCATTTAAAAAATTGGAACAAATGTTTTACATGGAGCTTGGAATAGGTCTGTGGCTCTGAGTGCACTTTCGTGATTAAAGGCACTTCATGTTCAGTCATTAGAGGTTCTGAATCCATTCTATTACCCATGAATGATGTTCCACAAGCATTTCAGCTGCTATGTCTAAAACTATGGATGTTGAAACACAGCACAGGTTCTAACACAAAATAAAAATCAAATGATGCAGTCTCTGTGGGCCTCTTGCCGGCATCTGACCATGAGGAATGAATATAGTAAACAATTTTTCTGCATTTATTTTACACGTATAGTATTAGGAGTGTCATTATCTTTTTAGCGAGGCCGTAACCCCCACAAGGAACAATATTGCAAACCGACTGCAGCTTTAATATTTGCATCTGTAAGCACCAGGCAAATTAAAAAAAAAAAGGAGAAGACAATGAGGACTTTGCTTCAGACATAATATTAGAAATGGTAAAGTGAGAGTGCACCCGGCTGGACTATCTTCTTATTAGCGTCTGCCGCTGTGCTGAGGTTTATTTTGCTCTCTACATTCTAATGAGAGACAGCGAAATGGGAAGGGGTGGAGGGGATTGTGTAACTGTGTTACATAACACAATGTGCTTGCTGTTTTCTCTCCATACCTCAGAGTCGCAGAGCAGTTTGAGGGAGCTTGAACAGGATGAAGATGATGGCGGGTTTGGAGGAATAGGGGCGAGAGCCTCGCTGGAAAATCATAACTCATTACCACACAGTTTCTAATAATGCCAGCGATGAGGATAAGTAGTTTGGGAGGTGAGGGGACTCCAACTGTAGACCCCAGGCTTGTCTTAGATTAAACCAAAGCCATCAAGCGACATTCAAGGCGGTTTGCAGGGTAATTAAAGTCGATAAAATGTTATTACTTTCACCCTTCGCCCACTTTAAAATTGGTTTGAATGATGTCTCAGATATTCACTGGGTGCTTGGGAAGATGACTGATAACCACTGGGATTTAGTCTCAACTCAGACAATTTTGACTTATTTTGAACGTTTACGCCTCTGTGTAAAAATGATTGTGGACCTCTGCTTGGTTTCCGTGTATAAAGTATTGCTTGTTTTTCATGAAAAATATTCTGCCTTTGCCTTCTTGTTTCTCTGGGTTTGATCCTTGAGATGTGACCTTATTTCAATATAAACAAAAATGCACACATGCACACACACACACACGTACTAACACACGTGTTTGTGCCTCTTGATACAAATGCCGAAAAGACTTCACAATAGCTGCTGTAAAAAAAAGTTTATTTCTCTCATATATTCGATAGGATATATAATTACATGCATGAAGAAGAAACATCATTGCTCATTTTGGTTGTATCCATTTTATAAATTTCACACTGGCTGCACAGGAAATATCAGTTACGAGTAGGTGACTTTTACGCAGAATGTCTCCTCCGTCTTTTCCTCCAGGTCATTCACATAGACCAGGATCTCCACTGAGCCGGGACTCTGGCTGGGAGCAAATCGAAGTCCAATGATGTAACTCTCCCCCCCGTCAATCTGATCGGAGAGAGCATGACGAACAATGTTGATACAAATCTGAATATGCTGTGAGGGTTTGTCAATCTCTGCTCTTCTGGTAGCTGGAAACATTTCTCGTATTTCAATTCAATTAGACATTGAATCAATGGGGATGATGATTTTTTTTTTTCTTGGACAAAGTTGTCATTTGTTTTGTTTTTTTGTTCTTTGTTGCAGGCTAAATGCCCCAGAGCAGAAGTCATGCTGCAGGCTTCTCCCTCACAGCTGGTAGCAATAGCTGTGATGTGATTACTCTTGCTACACTGTAAACACTATAAAAAAGAAAAAAGAAAGTAACTGAAATGGCATTTAAAACAGATATTGAATATAATGTCCCTGCCGGATGTCATGACAATGAACTTCAAACTCAGGTTACATAAAAAAAAACAATGATTCTGAATGAAATTATACAGAAAACTAAGATTCCTGCCCTGTAGTGGTATTCTGCTGTTGCATGTTACGTTGCGGTTAAGACTCTGCATTTGGGAATAAAAGAATAATCAGATCACAATGAACATTCTGAGTAAGTCTTCCCTTCTTACTTATTACAGTTGGACACAGAGGACTGATAGAAATCTCATGACGTCAGTCAGTCAAAGACAATCAGTAACCCAAGGGAGGCAGTGGTGAATGAGCAGGGGAGCAGGATGCCACTTCCCCTAGTTTTGAATCAGTGAGGAAATCCAAGTCTAGTAAAGCACATTTTATGGTGCAATTTTATGAAAACAGAGAGCTAAAAAGCTCTTGTTTGAAATACAAAACAAGAACATTTTGAAAAAAAAAATAACTGGAATGAAATGGAAGTTACACTAAAAGAAGTTTGCAGATGAAGATGTTTTCATCGAGCTTGAAAAAAAAATTATATTGAGGAAATTTGGCTGGCAAAGTTGATACATGAGGGTTGGCAATAAAACTGCAAGGCCTTTTGTTTTGTACTTTAAGGAAGGATAAAATGTTCGAAGGGAGATTTAAGGAGCAGAGGTTAAAAGGTGGTTTGAGGAACAAGGAGATCCACACTGTACCTCAGCAATCGTCCAGCAGGGCCACGTGGTAGAAGCAGGATGTTAAAGTGAATCTACCACGAATCTACCTGTTGGACGATTGCTGAGGTACAATGTGGACCTCCTTGTTCCCTCCACCTCTTAACCTCTGCGTCCCCACCTGCTTCAAGAACACAACCATCATCCTCCTCCCCAAGAAGAACTGGCCCACCTGCCTGAATGACGGCCAGTAGCACTCACTCCGATCATTATGAAGTGTTTCGAGAGAGTGGTGCTGGCCCACACTCAGAACAACATTCCAGAAACCCTGGACCCTCTGCAATTCACATACCAGGCCAACAGGTCTACCTCAGATGCCATAGCCGCTACCCTCCAACTACTCCCTCTCCCACCTTGAAAACAAAGACTCCTACATCAGGATGCTCTTTGTGGACTACACCTCCGCTTTTTACACGGTCATCCCCCACAAATTCACCCACAAAATGTCCACCCTCGGCCTGCACCCCACCCTCTGTGACTGGCTCCTGGACTTCCTAACTGGCAGACCCAAGTCTGTCAGGATAGGTCATAGGGCCTCAGCCAGCACAAGCATGAACACGGGCACTCCTCAGGGATGCGTCCTCAGCCCCATCCTCTACACGCTGTTCACCCACGACTGTGTTGCCTCCCATGTGGACAACATTGTCCTGAAGTTCACAGACGCAACCGCAGTGATAGGATGCATCACTGGCGAGACAAAACAGCCTACAGGATGGAGGTGGCCAGTCTGGTGTCGTGGTGTGAGGACAGCAACCTCACCCTCAACATGGACAAGACCAAGGAGATGATGGATATGATGAAGGAGAGGAGACCTCATCAGCAACTGTTCATCCAAGGTCATAAGGTTGAGAGGGTGAACAGCTTTAAATACCTGGGTGTCAACATCAGTGAGGACCTTACCTGGTCCCTCAAAATCACACAGACGGTCAAGAGGACTCAACAGCGGCTGTACTTTTTGAGGAGGCTGAGGAGGTTCGGCATGTCGCCTAAAGATCCTCAGCAACTTCTATGGTCGCATTGTTGAGAGCATCCTGACCAGCTGGATCACTGTGTGGTACAGCAGCACCACTGCCCTGGACCACAGATGCCTGCAGTGAGTGGTAAAGACCGCAGACACCCAAGAGCTTTCTCTGCAGAGCATCGACCACCACAGAGGCCACAGGAGATCACCCAACCCTAAAAATGAACTGTTCGCACTCCTACCCTCTGGCCGGAGGTACAGGCGTTTGAAACGTAGAACATGACCGAAGAACTTGTTCTACCCAACTGCCATCAGACTCCTTAACAGCTGGCTCTTATTCTTCTTTTTCGGCACTTTACATGCAGCAAATTCAGTACTGCGCTCATCTGCCATGTAACTAATGCCATTCATGTAACTACTGCCCATTTAAACCGCACCCATCCTGCACCCGCACTTTGTGAGTTTATTATTGCACTGCCATCATGCACTCTAAATGTCTTTTTGCACTGCCATCATTGTTCATATTTGTAATAATGTTTACAATCATCATTTCTTAACAATACATATCCAATGCACTGCGGAAAGCAAAGTAGGAATTTCACTGTACAGGGAAACAAGCTTGAACACTGTGCATGGGACAATAAATGCTTTGAATCATGAATCTTGTATTTTGGAGGAAGCCAGTGGGAAGCTGTCATAATTTGGGGAGATGTTTGACCCCCGGCTAGCTCAAAATAATGATCTATTGGCTGCTGTTGGATGAATCAAACATAAATGATTCACAGACGCTTAACAGTGGAATGTGTAAAATACTCACTGTCGTCCAGGAGAAGATGTAAGTATGAATATGCAGATTGAAGCAAACAGGGTTATCTCATTTTTTCAATGATCCCCCACAGAGGAAAACAGTATTAAACAGGATTGCAGGACTTCACTTGTTAACAACTATCAAAGTAATTTATTTTCACAGTTTAAATTTTTTATTTCTTAGGAGGAAGACCAAAGTACTCGAGTGCTGAGCTGATTTTTAGGGAAATTTTGATATATATATTTTTCCTTCTTTTTTCTGAAAGTAACATATACCCTTTAAATGTTAATGGGCTTCCTCACTGAGTTTTTGTACATATTCACGCTGTATGATATAACACAAAATAGATAAATTCTCATAAGCCCAAACTAAATGTGCTGAAGAAGAAAACAAGTATGAGTCAGTCAACTCCCAGTGGCTCAGCAACCTTCTGCACTATAACAGCTGACAACTAAAATATTAACATGGCGTGGTTCTTTCGAAGTATTTACATTTATTCACAAAAAAAGTCAAAAGTTGCAAATACAAATATATATATTCTGTTTCTTGCGGTGGCTTCACTTACAGATTCTTGTGACTCATTTCAGGCAGTAGTAGAAAATGATTTTGTGTTACAGCCTTAGAAATGTTTTGGGACAGGTAACAGATGGTTTGTTACACAGGACCATCTGGGAAGAGCCTCATGGAAACAGTTTGGAGAGGAATTGGCATAAAAAAAAGACTGGCAGCTAATTGGATTAAACATCTGTCTATCACTGCAATTTGGTAAATGAAACTGTCCCTTTCCTGTATTATTAATCTTCCATCCTGTATTAATCTTCCATCTAGAAAATAATTCAATGCTGTTAATCTTCCAACAGTTTTGATAAAAAGGATGCCACAGCAGTCTATACAATAACTTTCTCAGATGCAGTCACCATTAAATATGTCGCTTACACAGATGCTTGTCTCACCTGGCCACTTAAACAATGCTTAATGTTGACCATGATCTCTCCTGGGATGCTGATCCACTGAATTTGTATTGGTGCAGCCACAGATGATAACTTGAAGTCTGGGAGATTCATTTAACAGGATCTCATGAACCTGAGGCTGGGATTTTACTGCAAACCTTGCCTTGTCACTGTCTGGGTGTTTGGTCTTCAAAGCTATTACCTGCATGTATGTCACTGCTGTAAATTGCCTGTTTTGCACTTCTATAACTTTGCTATGTGAGAGTTTTGTCTGCATGTACCTCCCCCCGGGTGCAAGAGTGCCAACTGCCTGGTTTCTTGTTTAATGGCAATGAGGGATATCAAAAAGAGGGAACTCCACATGTGCTTAATGCTACCGGCAAATGTGAATGTTTTATAAGACACCTGGAGAGTCACTGACAAGGTGGAAAAAACAATGGGCTGTTTTTTCACTCTTCCCACCTCCTTCTGTCTAATTGATGCAGTGTTTTCTGGACAGCAGCAGCAGGGCTTCTGAATAATTGATGTGGAAAAAGACTCATTCCATCTCATTCCTTTATTTGTTCATTTAAAATGCAGTTTTTTCAATTTCTTTTTCCATTTCATCACACCTCAGCGAATGAAATGAAATAATGGCAGTGACTCTTGTGCTTTATGTCTCCGTGTAAAGAAGCCATTACAGACGTTGTCTCTGATAAAAATACAATAAGAGTTTCAGTGAATGTTCGAGAGCAAAGTTTGCGGCAAGTCTGGAATTCAGTTTGAAGGTTGTGTTTAAACAAATAACCTTCAAACAAATTAGCACAATTCTCTCAACTATCTCCCGAGACTAAGAAGTGTCAGAATGCAGTCCAAAGGTGGATTCAGGAGAACATAATGACTTTATTTTCTCACCAAAGACAGAACTGAGAGTGTTACCAGGTCAATTAGCACATGACATTGAACTAAACAAATACCTGACAAACGTTATTTTGAAGTATTTCAGCCCCCATGGCCCTAAATGCAGCTATGTTGCATCTTAGTGGGGCCCATGTCACCAGCAGATCAGTTTCATTTTCTTTGCAGCAACCCATGCTCTCCTACACTGTGGCCTGATCTACAGTAATTGTATGCTGTTCCTTCATTCTTATATTGATTAATTAAAAATGGGCCGAAAACACTTTTTCTTGAATTTACTGATGATTTTGTTATTTAATTTTGACAGGATGCAATGGTAGTCAAACAGGATTTAATTAGTTAGTCATTAGCACTTCTGCAATTAATTATTCATGTTGTAATAAAAGTAAGTATAGAGACATTTTATCAGATGAAATTATCTGTACTGATCCTATTCTTGATTTTCTTTGCAAATATAACCACATTTTATTCACATGGGGAAAACCCTCCACTGTTACAGGGTAATCAAAGTGGACGGGAGATTAAATAAAGTGAAGAAAATGTACCTGGAATTTATCTTCTTTAAACTGCAGTAGGTCAGGATGATCAGAGTGGAGCAGAAACGTGCGTGTGCTGGTGTAGGGGTTGGTGTAGGTGATTTTTCTGGAGCTGCCTCGGCCACCACTAACTGGAACACATACCTCAAAAGCCTGTGTGAACATACACACAGCCGGTAAGCCCAGATAGCAGACATTGTAATAAGGATCAAACTAGTATGTATAAATACTTACGTGTGTGTATGTGTGTGTGTGTGTGTGTTTATATACACTAGATGCAAGCTGCTAACCAGGCCATTGGGAGCAACTGAAGGTTCAGTGTCTTATCCAAGGTCACTTCAGCATGCAGACATGAGGAGCTGGGAATTGAACCGCAGACCTTCCAATTGGAGTGACGCCCACTCTACCAACCAGCCCGATATATATATTTTTTTATTTCTCTTAAGAGTTCTAATCTTAGAGGAACAACCAGCGAGAGCACATTCATCTGTAAAAAAATCATTTAGACATACGTGATGGCAAAAGTAAGGGAACAACAAAATGCAATAATAGGCCAGCATTTTTTGCAGGCAATTATGGGACAGAAATGAACTCCATTTAGGATGCTGTTGCATCTGTTGCTTTTTCTAATGAAATGAAAAATAATTCACAGTTTGTGTACAGCTGGTTGTACCTATAAAATATCCTTTTCAATAGTCAAGAATTTATTTTGTATATGATTGAGGGCAGGAAGTAGCCTACGCCTGACTAAACGACCAAAGCCAGACTTTGCTCCATGAGAGCAGCAGGAGTGCACTCTCTTGCATTGACGAGATAATTGTGAGAAAACATAGAAATTTCCATACCACAACAAACCTACTCCTACCTTGGATAGCAAAGGCCTGTGGACACTGAGACAAATTAGCCAAGTGGAGAGCAGTTGTCGTTGCTCCACATCCACAGCGTTCACATAGAAGAACCGACTTCCTGCTCGCCATGGCTGCACCTTCAGCTGCAGCTCCTGCACCGCTGCAGGAGGCAGAGCGAACACACCTTCAGGATTCACCTACAGAGATAGTTCCGGTTGATTGGGATTAGGAGCAGGTAGACACAGTTTGCGAGAAGAGTGACAATGAGACAGACGCAATCAGAAACAGGAAGCTGAAGAAAATAGTAGAGAAAGGTATTCTGTAATATGCCATAAATTCTGCCCCTTTCTAGAAATGTGGAAAAGAGGATATAGGAAGTGTATGGATTACAGGAGCGAGTTTGGGACATTGGGTTGATTGGAGTCTATGCAAAAGGCAAAGAGAGACAATGAAAAGGTGAGAAAGTGGAGAGAGGAAAGTGACAGAGGGCTATGAGAATGAGATTTTCTGTGCAGCTCCTTTTCAATCTGTTGAGAAAAGCAAAGCTATTCTCTGGCGGTGAGCTTTATCCTATTTTATAAGACTCCTCCGATGCATTCCACAGTGAGCTAACCTGCCGAGAGTCAGATCAAAGTGGCTGCTGATGCATACGGTGAAATCTTTTAAAAATACATCTGTCGCTTTTTCAACCAGTACCCTATTTCTTCCAGGAAAACACGTTTGGGTACTGTATGCACCCATTTTGATGGTCTATCACATCACTCTTTTCTTAATATGAATAATATGCAATGCCCTTTTACAGCAGCTCTGAGCAAGAAGCATTGTCGTACACTTTCCCTTTTATACTAAGTCATGAATAAGGAACAATCTATTAAAAATAAAAGGCAATCTGACACGACTTGAACATACTTTATATGTTTCAGTCGTGTACATTCATTACTCATCTTTATATGTCTAATTGTGTGATGACAAGATCTGACATGATTGCGGAAAGAAATAGCTGAACCTAATAAAAAGAAATATAATGACATGAAAAGGCCCATTATGCTGTCAAATCACATTTGTTCGTTTTCAATAATGACTTGAGTTTCAACCTAGGTAATTAGAGACAATTGCTGTATAATTTTTTTCCTTCCACTTTGCTGCAATTCTGGTTCCACATTTTTTCAGGTCTTCTCCAGGACACTTTTGTATAATTGTAAATGGTGTACATGCAGGATTGTGCCAAAACATGAATAGCTTCCTCTTTGTGAAAGCGCTGAGAAGGTGTCTTCCCGTATTAGAGCTGCTGGCATCAGCTATTTAGTTAATCATTGATTACAATGAGTATTGCCACTTTATTGATTAATCAGATTAAAAATACCTGTGTTCGTCTAAGACCGAGAGTTTAAAGTGAAATGATAAAATATGACTAAAAATGACTGACGTGGTGGTTTTTTGTTCTATTTCTGAAAATTTGGTTTTCAATACACTCTAAATAAGGTTTCACTTTCAAATTCTTCCATTTGACCATTATTATGGTCCTTTTGATGTCGTGCCAACTGGAAATGTGATCTGTGTTAGGGAGCTCTAAAACTGAATAACAGCCCAAGATGTAAAAGGAAATGTTGCCTCTTCTATTATTTTCCATATGATTGCTTAGAGTGAATAATTTGGTCAATTGTTTACCAGGATGTGTGTGAAGGCTCAGGGCAAAAAAAAGAAGGAAGCTTTCGCCCAAATATTAGCCACGAGAAATCAGCAGTGACGGATATCCCCTGAAATGCTTGCTATTACTGTCAGAGGCTAGATGTTTGTGAGATAATAGCCGATGGGTGTCTGAAATTGCTGCATGTGTAAATATATTTTTAAAAAAGGACCCGCGGATACCTAACTTTGAACTGACTAGACTCAAGGATAATTAGTCTGCATCCAAAATGTGCTGGAACCAAACAGGCTCGAAGAACCTCTCTGGCAGCATCCTGATGCTCCATTGATTAATGAGCAGCTGCAGTCCAAAGGAGCAGCAATGCATATTTTTTTTTCCTTCACGTTACAGTTCATTTTCTCCATCCATCACAAAAAAAAAAAATCTAGAGCTATGAGTATCAGACATCATTTAATCAGAGCTGATAATCAGTCAACTCCTATCCAATGGCTATTTGCATTGGGACACACAAACTTCAGATGCTCATTAATCGTAGAACTGTGATTGTAGAGTCTAGGGTTTTGTTTTTTTTGGGTTGTTTTTTTTTTACTAGGGGCCAAAATTGTCTTGTTTTAACCAGAGAGATTTTATTAAAGTATGAAAAGGGAATGAAGGTTAGGTTGCTTTGAACATGGAATACAGAATGCAGCCAACTCAATTTGTTTCAGAAAAAAAACAAGCAAAGCTCTGCTGTTATATGGAGCACATGCAGAATAATTTGACAGGATAACACTTTTTATTCTCATTATCTAATTTATGAACGGAAGATGTGTACCTCAATCTCCTTCGGGTGTGATGAAAAACACCTGACCTTACGAACAGCCTGCTTTCCCCTCAGTACTAGTGACTGACAGCTCTGCTGCCCAGTAACACAGCTGACATCCACCCGCTCCATGAAATGCACATAAAACTTCCAGATTTGAGAGGGGGTTGTCATCCACTCATCCCTAGACAGAAAAACATAATTTGAAACATTTAAACCTGGAAACGTAGCAGAAGCAGGTTGACAATGAGGGTGGGCTAACCTACAGGTGTGCCATAATTTTAATGAGCAGCAACCTCATCATCATCATCATCATCGTCATCTTCCTCTTACTATGGAGACAAAAGAAACCCGTTCTCGGTGGACATCACCGAGCCTGAGAGCTGAGTGGGAGGTGATGCAGTCATCATACACTCAGCCTTGTTCATTGACAAGTCTCATGGAGCATTTAGGGACATTTGAAATGAGATTCAAAGGATTTGGAATTCTAAGGCAGCCATAATTGAAAAGGAATTATATTTTATCATGATTTTTGTTTCTTAATATGACACCTTACAGATTTTCACTTATCATTTATTTTTCCGATTTATTCTCATCTTGAAACATGATGAATAACCTAAGGTTACTCACACGAACTTCAATTATTTGGTTATTTTACTTTCATTTATTGATTTAATTTTGTCCAGGGAGTTTCCATAACCAGAGTAAAATGTCAGCTACGAAAAAAAAAATCCTTCATATAACCTTATTCTGTTTGCAGCACCTTTCACAGTGGACACGTGTTCAGTTTTAGTTTTAATATGTCACTAACAGCTGTGTTTGGTAACAAACTGAAACACTCTCATTAACAAAGTTCATTTTGGTACATCCAGTAATTTGGTAATCTGGTCATGTGTGCAAACATAGAGAAGACAAACCACTGTTTACTTGCAACAGGTGGTGAGTACAAATTGACTAACCATGTGTTTGTGCTATTTCAAAGAAACATAGGAACAGTTGTTGTTTGCTGTAGAATGTTTGTGGAATCAAACTAATTGGATGACTGACAGTGACTCAGCAAATAACATTAAAACCCATTTTCAAAAATGAGAATGCGTTGTTAAAAATTGATATGCATCAAAACTATTCTTATTAGTTAGAAAGACAAGGTACTGCTTATGAGCATGAGTAGTATTTATTATGGCTTGACAAATATGTTAGTTTTATTTGTGCCCATTAAAACTAATATTGGATCACATATGGAAAAGGAATCCTGATCGTTTTTTTGATAGAGGACAAACACTTCCAACAAATTAACGCAACATAAATTACTTTGTAAGAATACATGTTACTATCATGAACGGTCTCCTTATACACAATTTAATCTAATGCAAATCTGGTTTACTGTTAGTAGAGGATAAAACTTTACCGTGCCTTTTTAATAGTTCAGGAATAAATCACCTGATCGGAGAATATCAGTGAATATGTTAAAAACAATTGTTGTAACCCTGATGGACGTAGAAGGGCAGAGGACAGTCTTTTAAATATGGTCGACCACTAAACCTCCTTTTAATTCGGTAATTATTTCAAGCCTGTGTGAAGAATCAAATTAATCAAGAAGAATTACATTAATCAAAAATAGAATACTACTGCAGGGGGAATTGTTTGTGTGTGTGTGTGTGTGTGTGTGTGTGTGTGTGTGTGTGTTTATGTGCAATGCGTACAGTGTGCCTGTTCACTAAATAATACATACGTGAAAACCATTACAAAGAACATTTTTATGTGTGGACTGGGACTCCCTGGTACTTTTAAGTACACATCCTGAGGCTCCCCTGGCACCTAGAAAGAAACAGAATCACAGAAAAATGTGAAAGTGGAAGGGTAGCATGAAATAAAAAGAAATTGTGGATTTAAACTTTAAAAGTATATTACATTTTTAAAGGGCAACTGATTTATCTATGCGAGAGGTGCTTGAATAAGGTGCTATCCCTCAGTTCAGTAATTAATACCCTGATAATGAGTGTCTGCTATAACAAATGATTAAAATAAAGTAATTCGCTCACCAGCGTCCTCGTCTGGCAGATGATGTTTGGGTCACTGCAGCGAACATGGATGTGGGTCCTGGCATCTGTGCCTCCAAGTATTCGGCAAGAATAATTACAAAATTAAATAAATTAATAGATAAGTTAAGCAAATGCAAAAAAAGATATGTATTAAAACAGCTTTCTTGTGGCTTGCAGTATTTTAAGCATCTGACCTATTGTTAAAGTGACTTTTCCATATTCTTTTTCTTCTCCTTTTGGCTGCTCCTTTGAGGGGTCACCAAAGAAAATTATCCTCCACCATTTTACCGCATTCTCTGCATGCTTTTCTCTCAAACCAAATAACTTCATGTCTTCTTTCATCAAAATCCATAGACCCTCTCTTTGTTCTTCTTCTAGGTCTCCTGACTGGCAGTTGCAACCTCAGGTTTCTTGTACCAATATATTCACTATACATCCTCAATTCATGTGCAAACCAACTGAGCGTGGCCTCTCTGGCTGTATCTCCAAAACATCTTACATGTGTAAAATCCATCCATCGTCTGCCACTTATCCTTCACTCAGGGTCGTGGAGGATGCTGGAGCCTACCCGGCTGTCATCGGGCCCCATGACTGGTCACCAGTCAATTGCAGGGCCACATATATAAACAGACAACCATTCACTCACTCATTCGGGGCAATTTTCCCAATTTTTTTCCAGTTAACCTGCTGCATGTTTTTGGACTGTGACAGGAAACCCACGCAGACACGGGGAGACCATGCAAACTCCACAAGAAAGGTTGCCTTGTCAGAATTGAACCATCCTTTGTGCTGTGAGGCCGAACCGCTAACCACTGCACAACCGTGCCGCCCTATGCGTAAAATAAGTTGAGTACAATGTATTAATTTGCATGAATACACACATATATTACCATAAGTACATAGTGTGCTTCATTTATTGGTGTGTGTGTGTGTGTGTGTGTGTGTGTGTGTGTGTGTGTGTGTGTGTGTGTGTGTGTGTGTGTGTGTGTGTGCGCGTGTGTGTGTATGTATGTATGTATGTATGTATTTATTTGATTGCCTGCCTCCCTGTTGTTATTGCATTTGCTTATTGAAAAATGTATTATATTTTTTGTGTTTATATTTTAGGAAAATCACAATAAAAAAGACAAAGAACACAATTTATTACCCTTAGCCTTCCCACATAATCCAGATGTTATTGTATTTTTGTCCATTTATGTTCATACTATCGTTGCACCTCCTGGAAAAACCAGGTTACATTATAAGATTTAAGAATTAAACCAAACCATGAAAATTGACTTTAATATAATGGATGGAATCTAGATATAATTGGGAGAGCAGGGAGGGGAGCTGTGGGACCAAAAGAATTTAGTTGAAGGGAAATACCTGTGCTATTAGGTGATGTGTGCCAGGGGGGCAGGCGGATGGCCTTCTTCAGGAAACAGAGCTCAGGGTGGTAAAGTCGGAAAGTCTGATCGACAGCGTGAGGTGTTGGCTCCACATTCACCTGCAAGATGGCCATGGGTTTGCCGTCTTCTCCTTTGAAAGCAACCTGTGGTGCGAAAGTGAAAGAACAGCTGTGTTTACCTGAGTCAGAATTTGAGTGGAATCAAACAGGATTTGCATCATGACAGCACAATTAACTCTTCATTTAGGTGTTGATGCAGGTTCTAAGCCAGAGCCTTTAGTTTGTGATCCTGTAATAGAGGCAATACTTTCTTGTGGCTATAGGCTGTATTCCAGTTGCAAGATATTTATCAGCAGACCGACAACAGATTTTTATTTCTCTGTTTATTAATTCAATGTTAAACGGACAAGAAGGGGGTGGATGTAATTACCATACAGTGAATATTAAAGTATACAATAACAGCCTACCGCGATCACACAAAAGATGAATAAACATGCATACAAACCAATTCTTTATACTATTATGCACAATGATAGTAATAATTTCCATGGTTTCTGCTGTTGGTTGGGAGTTACAAAATGTTTTCAGGACAGGAGCTTTGTTCTCATGGCAGTCTATGAGTCAGTTTCGATGCACAATGACTTAGCATTGACATCACATCAGCACTGACAGCAAACACTACAGGGCACATTGCTTAAATCTTTTTCTGCTCTTATCGACTGACCTACACTCTCCAATTGTGAAACCTGGAGCTCATCCAAAATTCTTTTCAAACATTTTTTTTCTTTTTTATTTATGTCGGCCTTTTCTTTATTTCAGTTTTCCAGTTTATAGATAACTGGTTGAACTTGAGTATTGAGAGTCAGTCAGACAACTGCGTGGTTGACAAGGCAGTTAGACATTAGCTGACATACAGCATGGTCAATGCGATCTGGCCAATGTACGAGAATGGTGAATCTATAACTGTACGTCTGGCCTCTGTTCCCACATCATCTTTCTATCAATGATGACCAATCAGTTAACGGTATAGCAGGTCACAATATATAGTATAAAGTGGATATCAGTGGACCTAAAATCATCCCATTGGGTATCCTTAAGTTGTTGGCATGGCAGGTAAATCTCTCTTTTTTTTTTTTTTTTTTTTCATTGTCCATTGTCCTAACACACTCATCGCTGAGGTCCAAAATTCTAAACACTCTTTTGTGAAATGTATGTATATTTTCCCCTAGGCAGTTCAATGTGAACAACAAACACACGTTCAATAAATATGAAACAATGCCTTTGTGGTGTTTTATTCCAAAAACTCTCCAGAGAATAAGATGATGATGATGGGGTATGTCATACACTGGAAATATAAAAAAGATAGAATTAAAAGTTGGCTTTAGCTAGACAACAGAAACCCCCACAGGCCTGAGAAATGTGCTTTGAAGTTTGCTACATTAAAACAGCCCCCAGGACAAATGTAATCATACATATACATAAAATTACATATGATATACATATATAACCAGCATGAGCAAACACATTGAAATTTCTATCCCTCTTATGCAACAGTGTGATAAATCATCCTTTGCAACTTTAACACACTGCTATTGTATAGATCCCTTTACTGTGTTGAGGAAATGTGTAAGTTACTTAACTTCAGGATATTAATTGTAGGTGTTAATTGTGGGCTCACAAAGTTATGTACTTAGAATAGCTTGATACAGAAAGGCTGACTCCTTAATTGGCCAAAAAAACAATATCATTTACATCTTTTCATGATGTGTCACAAATTTTGCTTTGAATATGCAAGGTCCCTAAAGAATTTCATGACTTTGGGGAAACATTCTTAAATATTCCTGTGTACAGATTTTTAATCCTTACATTCGTTACACATAAATATGAAGTGTTAAAGTCAACATGGGATTTTTGTTATGCTACACAGACCTCTTCATTAAGCTCTGTTCAGTGATGAAAGACTTGCAAACACATTATAGAAATTAAATGAATGATGTATAATTTTCAATAAATGCATCCACAGACATGATACATTACAGGGACTGAAAAAGAAAAAAGATTTAAAAAATGAATTTGAATAAAAAAAATTCTAATCCTCTTCTAATAGTTTGAATTGCTATGTTCAGAAATATAAGATGGTGTCTTTGGTGGATTTACATAAAAAAGGAGAGGCTATTGGCCTGGGTAGAGATCTGAGCTCTCACAGTGCACTTGTAGTTGCTATGTCTGTACTTGAGCCCAGTGAGTGGCCCAGGTAAGAGATGACTCAGGGCAACAGTATCCTCTTTGAGATGTGTGGGAGAAAGGACACATAGTTTTCACAAAATTCCTCTTTGAAATACCAATTTAAACTGGCTTTCTGTCACTGGCCATTTGGAAACATGCCCTTTAAAAGTGATTCCCTGATAATAGCTGCTGGTTTAAACAGCAAACATAAACTTGAAAATCTTACTCAAACTATTTCCTGCTACAAAACAACATTTTCAGGTATTCAGGTGATTTTTCTTCTTTTTCTTTACAAAGTTTCATTTTTCATTTTGATTTCAGCAAAAAACAAGTGTAGAAGAACTGGAAGTGGTCTTCAAGATGGTCAAGACAAGATGGTCTGTCCCACAACAAGACAAACTATGATGCCGGACATGCCTGTGATGGTTTTCTGTTACCCAGATCATGGTCAACCATGGTCATATCTTGTCGAGGCTTCTTCAGTTCTCTGAGTTTGGTCCAGTTGCTATTAACGTATTACATGAAGTATATTATCATTACAGTATATATCTCCAGCAAAAACAAATGAACTTGTAATTCAAAGCAAAACTTTCAGTCTAGGTTCAGTTAACACGGAAACTTAACCCTTGTAGTCGTATAAATTGAGTAGGATGGGAATCAAACTGTGTTGGACGCCTGATTGGAAATTGTCTGCTCTACTGGAAAATTTCCCCCAGATATTATCAGTTTCTCTTATCAATGCCAATGATAATTTTCTCTGACAGTTTTTCTTGTGCATGGTAAATCGACTACATCACATTCAAGCATTTATGATAAGGTCAATAACATAAGTTATAATGGTGAGGAAAGGGTTATAAGCACTGTGTTTTGTTTATGCAGGCAACACTTTTTCAACCAACTTTTCCACTGAATTCAGACAAGAGAAAATAAAAATTGGTGTTGACTGTGAAACAACTAGAATTGATATGAACTTCAGTTGTTCCCTTCAAGATACAGCACAGTGAATCAACTGTCTCCATTTTGCCTCTGCATGGTCTTTTCTCACACCAACTCACTTTATATCATCTTTAACTTCATTGATAAATCTCATCTTTTGTCTGCCTTTGAGACCTCCTGCCTTCTACCCTTTTACCATCTCAGTTTGTCCCCTCTGACTTTATCTCCAAAAAATGAACTGTCCCTCTGATGGACTCATTCCTGATCCTGTCTGTCCTCCAAAAGAGCATTTTCATCATCCATCCTCCTTTCCTCCAGCTCCGCCTCCTGTCTTTTCCTAACAGGACAGACCATATAATATGGAGGAATAGCTAATCTAAAGGTTCAAGGTGTCACTCAGCCATGTAAATCATGGAGAATTATTACTATCAAGTTAACAAAATGCAAGAAGAATCTTGACTTTGGGTTTAAAATTTCTTAAATAACTGAAGTGCAAAATGGATTTAAAAAAAAAGAAGCAGAATGTTACCAGGTCTTTTCAACTCGATTGAAAAAATCTTGTTCATGTGCTGACAACATGGGTTTTCTTAACCCCCTGTATTGTTCAGTTGTCCTTATATTGCCCTACACTTCCCACATTGTAGTCATTGATTCGCACACTTACAGATGTTTATCCCCCATGCTGTAGCTGTCCAAATGGATGATGCATCAGACATGCAGGCCCATGCTGACCTGCATGAGTTGCCCATATCTGGCTCTTGAGATATATGCTGACTGACAGCAGTGCCAAAACTGGCCTCCTGTCTGTACTGCTGATGGGGATTGTCAGTTTAAATGCGCAACATATTTGATCCAGGCCTGACCTCTTTGACCTCTTGACAGGACTGTTGCTCAGAGCAGCCCTTACTGCACTGACATACAAGTACACACCTAATAGGTACACACATACATGCAAATATTCCATCATCCCATGCAATGGTAACAACTTTCTTTAAGGGACCACAGGTAAGATAATTATCATTGCACGCACACACACACACAGACACACACTCACACTCACACTCACACAAAATCCAAGCTTCTACTGAGAGGGCTGGATTTCCAGTTTCAGATGATTCAATATGAGACAGAACCTAATTTGCTTTGCGTGACACCTGTAGCATAGAGAGACTGGAGAGTACATTATACCATAAAGAAGATAAAGAGCACATAATCTTATCTCAAGTTCATCCAAACATTCACATTGTTTCACCCTCCTCTAAGCTTCTTACATGTTATAAATGGATGAATAAGAACTTAAAAGGGCAAAATAACTTCACAGTAATAGTGTATATGCACGGTTCATTTAACTAGATTATCCAGACATGTCAAGATGTTCTCCAATTGGGGGCAGTTTCACTCTAAAGTCTGACTTTTTTTTCCAGTTGGAATAGATAAAAGAAAATGTTCAGCAAGATAAAAAACTATTTCCAGCGTATAATTTTGCTTGGCAGTCTCGTCTGGGCAGTGAAACTCTTTAAATAGTTGACACTTCTTTGCGTCTGAATAGTGACTGTGTGGGAGAGGAAATGAGGAGTTGGCAGAACACCGCCACAACATAGAGGATTGTCTGGGTAGTTATGTGTACACTAGATGTTGTCAGATGGAGAGGAGTAGTAGGATAGGAGTAGCTCAAGATCTCAGATGACATAAGAATTGTCAGCTACACAGAAAAGGTTGCATGAGTCATAAGTACAATAGAACTCCCTATACCTTAATAATTTTGGCAGTCACAATATTGGCATGAGTCTTCTTAGCCAGCTGAGAACCCTTTCCTGTAGGTAGGAAGCTAGGGCCCTGTGAGGATATGATAAGAAGAATATTCCTTGTCATAATCTATAACAACAAAGCATATGACGTCAAACAAAATACTGTATAACAGCACAAAAGGTAAGGATTAGCTTGAGTGAAAAATGTTACATACAAGTGATCTTTCACAATTGTCAGTGGCTTTTACATCTCACTCTGGTATTTCCAGTGTATTCTCACACTAAAATTCAATTTAACCTCAAGCGCAAACATGTTTATAATGTGTTCTTCGATGACAAGAAAAATAATGTACCATGACAAATATAAATATATGATTTAGAGCAGGGGTGCTCAATACGTCGGTCGCGATCTACCAGTCGACCGCAAAGGTAGTATTGGCAGATCACATGACATTAAAAAAAAATTGACGTCAGCCTGTCATTCAGCCAGCCAATCACTTGATTGATATACAGGGCAGCCAGTCAGATAACAACTGAATTTTTCCTACAGTTAGGTCACCGCCCATGCGCAAACAACGGCACTAAGTGCAGCAAAACTAACAAGCTAATCAGCGAGTCACCTCCGATTTTACGCCCTTGCTTTTTTGATCTATCCGGTAGATCATTTTGACTTGGTCACTTTATCAGTAGCTCGCATGCTGAAAAAGTGTGAGCACCCCTGAGTTAGAGGAATATGATTACAATATATGATTCATTTTATAGGAAGAACAGCATCATAGTTTCTACAACATAAAGCAATTATCATTCATACTCAAGATATGGTTTAGAAAAACTCTGAACTTCAAAAAGTTCTGAACTTTACCTGAAGAGCCGTAGTGTGTTTGCAATGGAAGCTCTGATATTTCAAAGGAATGTGAATGCTCTCTTTAGGTCGAAGATAAACACTTGGACCTGGAGCACCCACTTCCAAATGAAACATGTTCTCCTCCAGTGAGGTAGGAGTTTTGGTTAGTGCTTTGAAGTAACGCCACTCTTCTGTGCTGATGATGACACTGTATGGGAAGATTAAAGGACATGGGTGAAATAAAAAAACAGGCTCCTATCTTAAAAAAAAAAATCCAACATGGATCAGCACTTAACTTGTTAATCAATCTGAAATTAGATGAAGCCCAAAGTTCATTACGCCCAGTGGTAAAACGACAGTAAAACCGAACGTGGCAGCACAATAAAACCCACAAAAATGCTAAAATTAGAAAATAAATGGAGATGTGACTCTTGGTGTCTGGGAAAAAATGGAAGTAGCTAGTGGAATTAAAACAAGTAAGGGTATCTTAAAAACAGTGACATATTACTTAATATTGATACCAAAGACAACATGAAATTGAAATTGAAACACTTTGACGTTGAATAAGCATATGCACTAAATCTAGCTATGTGAGGTTTATTGTACAAATAAGAAGTATAGATTGCATTCAATGGACAAATGGTAAATGAATAAACACACAGTGGTTACCATTTGATTGCTGACAACTTTGAGATTGAATAAGCGTATGCACTAAATCTAGCTATGTTAGGTTTATTGTACAAATAAGAACTATAGATTCCATTCAATGGACAAATGGTCAATGAATAAACACACAATGGTTACCCTTTGATTGCTGACAACAGAATGTGTGTGTTGATGTCAGTTCAACCCCACTACCAATCTCAAACACATCGACTTTTGGGTGGAAAAAAAAAGAAAAGAAAAGAAAAGATTTTTACACTTCCTTCCTTTGAATCCAGACATTTCATGGACAAAAGCAGAAAGAGAGGTGTAGCATTAACTTTAAAGACTTAAACCCATTGGCATGGAGAAGAATTCTTCTCAATCGCAGAGTTTATGAATTAGTCGGGGATGAACCTGCCTGACAGTAGACAAGATACAACAGTAAGTTCAGTGGGACTTATTTGGAGATCCCCAGCTCCGACATTTGAATAAAATATGTGTGAAAATTTTTCAATGAGAAAAATAAATAAATCATGATAAATATATTCAAAGAAATACAACAATTACACACTGATATATATTTTTTTCAGACATTAGATACATATTGAGGTACAGGACAGACTGAGACCAATATGTAGAACAAAATGACCGATGACAAAAAGATACCGAGAAATAAAATTGAGAGACAGTGAGGGATAGGAAAGTGCAGCAATGCGGAGAGAAAAGGAAGAGAGAGATAGATATAATGGGCAAAAAGAAAGCATGACTAGAACATTTTCCTGTGTTTCAGGGTTCTAACTGCCATGGTTCACACTGGGCTCTGTCAGGCCAAGTGTAAAAGGTAGCCATGCAAAATGAATGGCAACAGGTAGAGCAAACGTGTCCTCCATGACAAGAGGAGCCGCTGGGCTCTAAACCACTGCAGACATCAAAGCTCCAGTTTGGTTATCCAACCTCTAACTGCTTTCTCTTCAAAGCCTCATGCTGAATTTTAGGTTGAGGGTCAGACTTTTTTTCTCTGTTTATTTCAACAGAACAAAGAGGCAGATCCCAAGGCCTTGTTTGCATTCACAAAAAAACAACTGTCAAATATTGGACAGGGATGTTACAATCAACAACATGATGCACTGACCAAGCAGTACATGAAACCAACAATATTAGAGAAATGGCATTTTTTAATTTAGATTTTTATTTTTTGTTGTTTGCTTTGCAAACATGAAACCCTGTGCCAATAAGCTTTGGCAGACGGTCAGAGTAAAATATATTTTCTGATTAAAAAATGCATTAAGTAAATTCTTTATTCTATATAGCTGTCAGTTTACAGTGAAACTATTTTTTTATTCACTTAGGACTTCTATAGCAAATTGGTTCTTTTGTAATGTACACCTGTATAATGACTTACAACCACTTGCTTTGAGCTAAGGATTTTCTAAATATCCTAACAGCTGTGATGCATTCAGCTTTTGTATCTACATTCTAATAACCCTGCATTGCTATTGTTACTCAAGAACCGAGTAATTTAATCAATTTTCAAATGATATTCAAATAAAAGCTTTCATCTAGATTCCTATTAATATACTTTAGTGTGAATAAAAAAGGAGACACATTGTTTTAAGGGAAATACTATTGGCTGCATTACCTGAAATTAATAAACTCATTAAATAGAATAGAACATTCTGTTACAATGTATCAATAGACATTTCACCTTATTGATATTGAATCTCGTTGAATTATTCAACCCTTATAAAAATAATTTGACATCAAATGTATATTTTATTATTAGATAATCATGTCCCTCCCTCCATTGAGAAAACCTCTTACAACAATACCAATGATAAGAGCTGTTGTACAATAAAACAGTTAAACACGAAAAACATAGCATTAGCTGGACAATTTTTGGAGGGGGTGCTTAACAAACCTAAGTAGGAAACCGTACCTTGTTGGATGCTGAAATTCCCTTGGTAATTAACACATTTCTGGCGATCGGAGGAGGTGAGAGACGGTCTAGTCTGAAGTGTCACACTGCTTCCTTTTGAAATAAATAAATAAAACTCAAGGCACTAAGCTGGCAACAGGACAGATGCAAGGATTGATGACTCTCAATTAGACCTGGTAAACCCGATGGCAGTGCTAATGCCATAATGATTCATCCATGCCGCACTCCAACCTTTGTTGATAAATGTGATGTATGTTAATCCGAAGTTCAGGCATGAGCAGAATTCATAACAAACAACTCAGTGTGATGGGATTACCAACAGCCCTAACTGGAGGAAACAAATGCCACATGAGTACTTGGAACGGGTGATCCAGGAATCATCAATCATAATGGCTGCAATGTGCGAATTAACAGGGTTATTCAGCATCTAACCAGCACTGTCGCCGCAAAAATTTCCATGACAACTAATTATAGAACTAGAATGTTCTTTGAATATTAGCGCAGTTTCAAAATATTACAGGATGGGTGGATTGCTGCAGCTTTTCAAATGTATTGCTCTTGTTAATCTACGCTGCCAAGTATAAAATTTAAGATTCTACAAGTTCTCGTTCATGTTTCAATTGAAATACATATAGAAAAAAAATCACAATAAGACATATCCAAGTCAAAGTACAAGCAGGAACTTGAAAGACATTTTAAGTTAAATAAGTCCTCAAACATTACACAGACCTTCAATTCCTTAGACACCTTCACACGTGGTACATTAAAAACAGAAATCCAGCTGTGAAATCTCTACAGGTTATAAATCCTGGGATTTCATCACCCTGTATTCGTTTGGATAACTGTAACAGAATCTATATTCATACCACAATTGTAAAGTAAAAACCCAATGGGCAACCTTTTATGGTTAAAACAAAGTATCAAGTATTCTAAATATACAAACTAACACAGCTATTACTATCGTACACCTTTCTATTGTATATCACCCATGAGGAGATGTAAAATAGTGAGGAGTACAGCAATAATAAAAAGGCATAGACTGGGAAAGAGGCAAGAATGAAGAAACAAGTTTTGCAAGTGTTAGACAACAAACCTACTCTTCACTAACAGCCATTTAAGCTCATGACAAAGGTGTGTATGATTACAATATATTTTTCCCCCTTTGTCAGTAAGAGTTCCAATAAAATGTTCCTTTACTGCCCCCCTTAGGAGGTCTTTATACACTGAACAGGAAAAATGGAGAAGAAAAGGAACATTTTCGAGATTATATGGATACATATGGAATGTAGAGAGGGCTAGAGAAGAGCTAAAGACACAGTCCAACTGTCTGTTATGGTGTCAACAACTGGCAGGGCTTTCAACTGATAATGATAACCTCTGAGAAACATACAATTTCTCACACATACTCACACCTGGTATGTTAAACTGAAGACAGGCTGACAAATTTGTAGAAGCTTTCAGAATGATGGATAAGAAAGTAGTTAAAGATAGAATGACAGTCTGAGGCAACCTCTCAGTCCATACTTCGATTTAGGAAAGCTTGCAGGGCAGTCTTACCTGAGCTCAGGATCATCACTGTGGATGGTGACAGTCTGAGGTACATTGAAAGGGTTTTTGAGGACAAACTCCATGTACTCTGCTGATCCAAGACTAGCATAGAGCAGGTGCTGGGTGGTGATGCCCTGGCTAAGCATGTTGGTGATGCACTCTGCCTTGCTGAGCTCCTCGCGCTGTTTGAATTGATTATGTTCCTCAGTTAGCCTGGCTTCTTTGGTCCACTTCTATCACCAAATAAAATAAAAATGAAGACGAAGAGTAAGAGATGGAATTTATCATGGTCCAATACTGAAACACATTGTAACATGTATGATAGGCAAATGAAAATAAATTAATTAATTAATTTTTAAAAAATAATAATAGAAAAGCATTTCTGAAGCAATTAAGCAAAGTGCCACACTTGAGCAATAACCTCAGAGTTTTTTTGATAGAAACTAAGACAACATTTGGAAGATAAACCCTGGGTTAAAGGACAAATGTTACCTTTTGCTTTTTCGAGGACTGTTGAGATACTAAATAATAGATCTCTGAGACTTAAAACAACTTTTGAATACCCTCCAGACTTATATGTAAAGGCAAACAAATCTGGGAAAAAATATTAGAGAGACTAAATTGTCGCACACTGGAATTTAAAATATCAACAATTTTCTAGAGACAATCATTCAAATGCTCATTGCCACATCAGGGACTTTTTTGCTCCAATAAACCTTTTAGGACTGTGGGAGGAAAACATAGAAAACCCAGTCATAGGGTCCGCACAGAAAGGCCCCCAGTGTGAATCGAACCAGAGTTCTTTGCACTGTGAGGCACAAATGACGTGCCTTCAGGTCGAGGAAAAATTAACACCATCTGGTACGTCGTTTCAAGGCACAATTGTAACACTAGTAGGCTGTGGGGAGGTTGCTCCACACCTTATCAAAGACTTTACTGTGACAGTGTGTGAGAGCCTGAACAGGTTTCTTTTTCTACTTCTGATGACCATTTGAGATTTGACCGAGAGACACATATGAGACAGACATTTATTCTTATTCCGTATTGGCCTGAGGGCAAAGTGTGACCTCACTCGAACCTTTGTTGCTTTGGAATCCCCTTTGCCCTCCTGTTGATGCACGGCGGCCATACATCTGAGCTTGCGGCTCTCGCTGTCAGGCCTGCCTAAGTTGTGCTGCATGGACTTCATGGTGCCAGTTCTGATACTGTGTCCGAACAATGGCACATGTTCCTCATCCGTCTGCAATCTGTGTGTGTGTGCATTCTTTGCTGTGAAGAAGACACAAGCCACAGTCATGAATATATTCATTGAGCACATTGGTATGTAATCGCTTTGTATTTTGACCATGTATTCTCAAAATGTAAAGACTCAGTACAGAGAGGTGCAGCTAATATTAGAGTACATAAAGCAAATACTAGTTTAATTCAAACAATTTCAGCCAATTTAACTAGGCGAAAGCTCGACAAGTAGACGGATAGACCTACTCTCTCTTACTAAACCATCATCCAAACTTGTTGCTATGCATTTTCTAATTAAAATACCTGAATCATCATCTAGAGACCAAATAATCCATTCTGATTCAGACAGGATCATGCAAATTACCCATGTTCTTTAAGGGCTTTAACAAGTGAATTTGACTAATCCTGCATTTTGAGCACTCATATATTAACAAAGTTGAAACATGGGGCTCCTCAAATCATCATCTATTTGAATACATTAACTTCAGCTGCAGAGCCTTTAAAATGGCTGTCACTGTAAAATGATCAAGGCTACCAAACCCAATAACACTGAAAGCAAATGTTTACTGACCAGTAAACCAAAACTCCACTAACTATGAACTTGGTAGACTGATCAAGTTTACATCCTAATGTTCTGCTCCAACCCTCAGAGCGGCTGTTTTGCGGTGACCCAAATGACTACATTTTGTATGTGTTACAGTTAAACACTCGTGAATTGGTTTCCTTCTCAGTTTACCTATACCTGTATCATTTTTTATCCCCATCCCTGACCATATTTTTCTCAAGTCTTCTTATCAAATGTGCAGATGTCGACTGCCACTCTCCTAAGCCGACAGAGCCCAGCTACAAAGCTTATGTCAGTACTTACTGAACACATGTTGCTTATTGTGACTTATTAGTATAACTGGAGTTGAGTGAAAGTACAGTGTCAGTTAGAAATGGTGCAGCGAAGCTGAGAAAGGTGAGAAAATGGTAACATGTGTTATTAACTATTGATAGCAGGGAAGAACGGCTGTTGTATATTTGTTGTGGTGTGATATGCAGGTAGGGATCTAATGCTAGAAAGAAATGGAACAGAATAGAAGCTATTAATAGAATGCACAGTAGAATACAGTGTGTTGTTTACGAGACGGACAGTATTGACCCCTCCCCATGCATTTTCCATCAGTATTGGTATGTAAAGTGCCATGAACAAATATTTGGGGGGGGATGTATAAACACAGCACTTAAGTATTTAAAAGGCTTCATCTGAGTGTGATGGAATTATTGACTGATCAGATTTATGTCATCATTTGCATTTATTGATTTGTTTATGTCTATAATATGTGGTTCTGTTGGTTCATGTCATAGTTCACAGTACACACAAGTGCACTGGTAATTGCTTGTCTAATTGAGGAAAAAAAATCGGTTTCTCAAGAGTGTGTGTTCCTTTACTTGGACTGTGCATGCACATGCACAAAGTACAAACAGGACTGCGGCTAGCCACCAGAGATGTTTTTGCAAGCTCAATTAGGCTGAAAATTGGGTGGCTCATTGGCTCAGCCAACAGCTAGAATGTGAAATGGATTTAGTTCAGCTCATCAACGAAGGAGCGTAGTTTCCAGCCACATGAAATAAAGTAATTCCTAATTGCTGCGAATCACACAAGTGATTAGTCTGCCTATAGTTTGCCTCTACATAAAATGAATTGTAAGGAGAGAAAACGTCAACAACTGATATGCTACAACACAGACATAGTTCATTTTACTGCGGGGTTAAGTGCTTGCCATTGAGTTGGAGGATGTTTCTGGGAGACAAACTTCCGCCTCTGAAGCCACTTGAAACTTTGCAAGGAGTGATGATGTGGGATGGAGAAGGCATTCCATCTGCTGTCCTTCTCTTGCTTGGATCTGCTTGGCACCCTATTAGAGAGACAAACTGTTTTTATTTGGGGGTTTCTGTTGTTTTAAACAAGAGACTTTCCTATGCAACATAATCAGTAAAATTAGCAAATTCTCAACAAGAAGAAATTTGGTAACTTTTAGCAAAATGGAATCCTTTGAATGATGAATGAGCCATCAGTACAAGATAAGACTTAATCTTGACAAAATTATTTACACAGACTTCTAACTTCATTTAGGTGTCCACTTGACAACAATGGCAGGAACCCCCCCCCCCCATCTAAAGTCATATTAAGGATTAAACAGCATCTGCTTTTATCTATTTCGGTCATACGTCCCCGATGTGAACTGGCTGTAATTAGAAATTTTGTGAAAAGATGGAAGAATTTCTGATTTAACTGTACTGCTTGTAATTTTATCAGCAGTAAAGCACAGTCTTTCATATAAGTGAGATAATACTAAATATTTACCAAGCTTGTTGTAATATCCAAAGTTTATGCTCTCAGTAGAAGGATTGTAGTTCATTGAAACAGTTATCTTTGCTCTCTTACTCAACATATTGACAACAATTCTGTGCAGCTCTACTATAACTGTGGCTTTAGACCTGGGAATTTTTTTAAGCCAAAGTTCTTTATGGCCTTGATACATGATACAATACACTGTCATTGTATACAACCCCAGGAAGAATAATGTACAGGTTAAACCTAGGCCGAGAACACCCCATGGAGGATCAATACATGGAGAGGTGCCTTTAGTGGGTAATTAGATGACAGAAACAGCCAGAACAAGTCCAGATGTAGAAACCTGGCTCATTGATAAATCTCATGCTGATTGATAGTAAATGCTCTCCTCTGTGTTGAACACTTGCAATTACATATGTAGGAAGGCAACTTTCCAAGTGGCTCAAAAATACCTGTCCAGGATGCCAGCATATGAAATATATTAAGTGGAATGATGCAGTGGCTTTACAGTCAAGAACTGATGGCTCAAAGAGCTTGCAGAAGTTTAAGAAGAGGTAGAAGTACTCTCCATATCTTTTAGTGGAAAACTCAAGTAACACATTGATAATTGGCAGGATCTAAATGAATAATAACTGGTTTTGCCATGCAAACAGACACAGACAGCATAGTTCTGCAGATTAATGAGTGAGGCGTCGAAAGTAATGCTCTCCCCTCATCATCCCAACGCTTTCCTTCATCATCTATCAGCTGTTGCTGGTTTAGCAGCAAATATTTGAGTTATACTTCCAAAATATAACTTTGAAGACATTATTTCTGCCATTCCTTAAAAATCTCCTTTCAGCAACAATGCCACAGAGAACTCAGGTTTGATGCCTCATTATTGGCCTTTCAGATGATTTCTTTTGTATCAACAAATGCTTTGATGATGGACTGATTTGTATAATAAGCCTGCAAGGATGTGATAAAATGAACACCCAGTGCTATATGCCCACAATAATACAAATGGACTGTTGATGAACCCAATTATGGCCCTCAGATTTAATCATTCAATCATTTGAATTAATCAACTATCACTTGAATGATTAGTCTCATCAGATAAAACCTACTTTAGAGCTAATCATGGTTGACATGGATGGATCCCATACTACTGAATCACAATGGTAGATTGATTGGAAAGTTGATGGTCTTCTACACAAACATTTGAGTTAATACTCAGCATGTCTAAAAAGATGGAACCCCATTACATATTTTGCTTCTCTCTGTTGTCGCTGTCTCTGTGGAAGAAAAAAACTGAGTGGGAACCAATCACCAAGGGGTTTCCTTATCAAATACATTGACTACCTTTATATTGTTGATAATAATCCTGCTCAGCATCAACCCACCTGCCCTCCCCTCTTTTTTCTACTGGTGGTTTTTGAAGTTAAGGCTACAACAAACCACTGATTTATTGCTCCCTAGAGCAAATGGGTGCAAGCAATAAGGGATTTTCAAAGGAGCCCGTAGTATTCGATTTCTTTTCCTCCTTGTTCCAGGCCACTGACCTTTCAGAATAAGCGGATTCTCCTTCACTTTAGGGCTAAAAGCCAGGTTGATGAAGTCATGCCTTAATGAGCCAAAAGGCGGTACTTTTAACAAGAAGTGAGACTGGGTGATACTATATATGCACCCTTGGGGAAATCACCTAGCCCCACTAATTGTTAGGTAAACTTCACTGATATTTCTTTCCTCTTGAGGAGGCTTTTAGATGGATTTGCTTTACTGTCTCCTTCTACAACAGTCAGTCTCTCTACAGTTTATCAGACTGCTGCAGATGAGGAGCACGGTGAGGTCTGGAGAAGGTTCTGATCTGTATTCACTAGTGTGCAGAGGAAGATACATGCTATCTGTTTGTTAGTTTGTATGTGTTCTGTTTGTGTGTCCACATCTATGTTTATCTGTGTGTATCCATGTCTGTTTACTGAGTAAGAGAAAATTGGAATATCAATGAAAATATACATTCACAACTTAGTCAGCAATAGGAATTTCTATCAATGGTCTCTTTATTATGTACACATGAGTACAGGTAATTTTATCAATAAAATTACCACGAACATTAGATAATGTATCATAATATCCTTTTTAGATGTTCAAACTGTATGTATGCAATACACTGTTGGAAAATTAAAGACTATTACTGCTGTATCTAGTAACAGGTAAAAGTGAAGGATTTACGGATTTGTAACAAAACCTGAAAATGACTGACTATATCTGCACTCTGACCACTCATATGCACATTGAACAATGTCAAATAGCAATCGCTGACCTACAAATTTCAAAATAAAAATACAAGATCCACTTTTGACGTTTATAATTTTTCTTTAGTTTCCAGACCAACGGATTGCCAACTGGGAAAGACAAGAAGCAGAGCTGGATGTAGCAGAGATGAAGATGTTGAGCTTCTCTTTGGGAGTGACAAGGTCAAAAAATTGATCCTCTATCTTTATCACGCCAGATGCCACACCGATCCTTCTGTTGAATTTCAGCTCTGCCTTATCATCAGTCATGAATGAGAGCCCAAGAGACTGTACCTTAAGTCCTTCATTTGACACAGTCAACCCCTGCTAACCCTGAGAAGGAAATTCACGTGTTACCAAAACACAACCATGGCCACTGACTTATAGGTGCTGTTTCTCATTCCAACCACTTCAGACATTGCCACAAGCTGAATTGCCAACAGAGCCATATAATTTGCCAAAAGAAGAGAAGTGATCCTGTGGTTGAAACAAAGGACACTGTCCTTCTCCCAATTGCACATAAAAATACCATCAACTAGGACCACAGACAGAATCTGTGACATATGGTAGCCCTTGCAGAGGCCAACAATGTTGGATGATTCACTAAAAACAATCTCAGGCACAGATACTCCAGGAAAACTCCCTACAGACCATCTCATAGGTTGTGTCCAAACAAGACACATCTAGACAGAATGAGAATACTCATTCGGACCCTTGGAGTTCAGTGAGGGTAAAGAGCTGCACCACTGTTTTACGATCTTGAAAGAATCTCCAGAATCCTCCTGAATTTTTCATTGCTTTTATCAATCCTCCCAAGGAGTTGTGACACACCCTCCAGAATGCCGACAGCCACCCAAGTGTGCCACTCCGTAAGCATTGTTCCCAATATTCATGTCACACTTGAGAAGTGTGTCAACTAAGTTGACCCCACATTGTCCAGCATCTTTAGAGTCTCTGAAAGAATTTCATTCACACTAGGTGCCTTGCCACTGAGAGACTTCTTGACTACCTCAGTAACCTCAAACATAATGTTGTCAGACGGTTGACAGAAGCTTTTAGTTTTGTCTCCTAAAAGAAGGCCATGTCATTTGGGTTCAATAATGCCTAAGAAGTGCTCTCTCCAGTGTCGAAGGCTGTCAGAAGACTAGCACTCGGTCGTCTGTCTTTAAAAACTGTCTGTCATGTATTGTTGATTTGAAGGGTATTTGTCTATGACTGGTAAAAAGCCATTATCATATCATGATTCACATCTCTGGCTACCCTATTCATTTCACTTTCATTTCAGAAATTCTTCTTGGTAGCTTCCTAATTAAATGAGTCCTAATTTGTTAAAAACAAGATCCAGAAATTGAGCCTTGAGCAAAGTTTTGGCATAGGTTAAGATGAAATATCTCTGTGCATCCCTTTAAATGCCCCACTGGGTGAATGTCACTTTGGCAGATGAAATTCACAGAGAAAAAAAAAAAGTCTTCCTCTTTTGTTCACCAGCAAATCAGTGCAAAGAATCAGATTGACGTCATACTTCATTCACTTGTCTGCTTCAAAACCGCAACTCTCAGTTACAATTTCACAACTTCCAATTAATCTGAATATGACTTTTTACTGTGTTTTACAATGCTATTCATACAAGCTACTTTGAAGAGCGACTGAATGGGCCTGACAGCATATATCACTACCACTGAATTCATTACTTGTCAATCCGACCATACTTTGGTGTTTCACTCTTTCACTTGGAAATGGCAGAACCAAAAAAGAGAGGGCTTCATGGAATGATAAAAAAGGAATTTTATTTTCTTGATTTTATACACCCATATTCTAGTAATTTTCCCAGTTCTGTGATATCACTGAAAACATAATTTGACACCCATACCACATGTTTTAGAACAGAAGATTAAGATAACTCAGAAGATTCCCATGAAGAAAAATAACCATGGACCTAGTTTTCTCCAGCCCGGACGCGGGTCACTGGAGCCCCCCCCGGAGACAGGTCCAAGGATGGGGCTCGATGATGACTGCCTGGTGGCCGGGCCAGCACCCATGGGGCTCGGCCGGGCACAGCCCAAAGGGATGACAAGCCCCTTGCCCTGGGCTCACCACCCATATGAAGGGCCAAAGCAGGCGGGTGAAGTTTGAGCCGGGCGGTGGCCGGGGCGGGGGACCTTGGCGGTCCGACCCGAGGCTACAGAAGCTGGCTCTACGCTCCCTCCGCCTTGAGGTGGAGGGACGGGTTCTGACTGTTGTTTGTCGCTATGCACCCAACAGCAGTTCAGTTTGCCACCCTTCCTGGGTCCTTCGGGGGGCTGCTAGAGAGCGCTCAGACTGGGGACTCCCTCGTTTCTATTGGGAGACTTCAACGCTCAAGTGAGCAACGACAGTGCAACTTGGAAGGGTGTGATTGGAAGGAGCAGCCACCCTGATCTGAACCCGAGTGGTGTTTTGTTATTGGACTTCTCTGCTCGTTATGGACTGTCCTAAACAAATACCAAGTTCAGGCATAAAGGTGTCCATATGTGCACTTGGCACCAACGCACCTTAAGCCACGTTTGGAGGGAGTCCGAATGACCCATGTTCCGCTCTTCCATTGTCAAGGCGGCAGCGTGGAGTTGCTGCCGTAAGGTGGTTGGCGTCTGTCGCGGCAGCAGCCCTTGAACCCGCTGGTGGACCCCAGCAGTGAGGGATGCTGTCAAATGTCAAACTTAAGGAGGAGTCCTATTGGGCGGGTCCGCCGGGTCGTCAAACCTCGGATTCAGGAGGAGCAGTGTGGTATTTATCATGGACATGGAAAAGTGGACCAGCTCTACACCCTCAGCAGGGTTCTCGAGGAGGCATGGGAATCTGCCCAACCAGTCTAAATGTGTTTTGTGGATCTGGAGAAGGCATTTGACTGTGACCTGCGGGCAATCCTGTGGGAGGTGCTCCGGGAATATGTGGAACCGCCCCTCGTTATACGGGCTGTTCGGTCCCTGTATGACCGGTGCCGGAGCTTCGTCTGCATTACCAGTTTTAAGTTGGACACATGAGAGTTGGATTCTGCCAGTGCTGCCCTTTGTCACCGATTCTGTTAATAACTTTTATGGACAGAATTTCTAGGCGCAGCCAGGGCATCGAGGGGATCTGGTTTGGTGGCCACAGGATCCTAGTCTCTGCTTTTTGCAGACAATGAGGTTCTGTTGCCTTCATCAGCCCAGAGTCTCCAGCTCTCGCTGGAACGGTTCGCAGCCGAGTGTGTAGCGGTTGGGATGAGGATCATCACCTCCAAATCCGAGACCATGGTGCTCAACCGGAAACGGGTGGAGTAACCACTTCGGGTCGGGGAAGAGGTCCTTCCCCAAGTGGAGGAATTTAAGTAACTTAATGTCTTGTTCCCAAGTGAGGGAAGGATGGAGCGGGAGATCGACAGCGGATCAGTGCAGTGTCTGCAGTGATGCGGACTCTGCACTGGTCTGTCATGGTGAAGAGGGAGCTGAGCCAGAAGGGGAAGCTCTCAATTTACCAGTCGGTCTACATCCTTAACCTCACTCATGGTCACAAGCTGTGGGTAGTGACTGAAAGAACGAGATTGCGTTAATCTTTATCATCCACGGAGGAGGTGTGCATTTAATTTATTGAACTTAAATCACAAAAACAGAAAGGGTTTCTGCATGATATCAGTGCTAGACTACCTCAGTCTCCCTTCTCTTATTTCTGCCCTTCAGCATCACCACAAAATTTGTCAAGTTTATTATGCCTACCTGCCTATTCGTCTGTGTGCATGAAAGCATTGCTTTTTTAGCATGTGTGAATTCATTGATATGCACATAAGCTTACCTAAAGTATATGTCCCTCTCATGCATCTCTGTCTGTAAACAGTACAACTACTGGTCATATCTTCTCATCTCCAAAGCCCTCCCACCCATTCCAATTCGCAAATTTGCTTCATATTGTTACCGCCCAGCCAAAAAGAGCAGTGAGTCATAATAGCTTGATAGCAGAAACAGAGAAAGAGCCCCACATGGGGTATTGATGAGGTGAGAGAACAAAATCAAACAACAGAAAGACACAGATAAAGAACAAAAAAAAAGAGGTGTGAATGTGAGAAAGGCAGCAACTGACAGAGCCAGAAACAAAGAAGAGTGCATGTGCACGGCCTGCAAATTGATTCTGACTGTTAGCCAGGCTACCTGATGGATATCTTATCCTTGATTGGAATTTACATGTGGAGACCCCCCCTTTGACCCCCAGCACACTCAATAGCCCACTGCACTCTGAGACCGCTTGGATTGATAAGCACAGTGAGAATGTTTTGGCATATCTAGCCCCTACATTGGCACTCTCACAGAGTTATTGGGGCCGGAAGAAAGATGTATCATTTATGAGAGGAGTATCATTCAACAGTTGATAAATGGCAAGGAAGATATCGTCAGCTGCCATCATGCCATTAGAGTTCACTGGGCCAAAATTGGGTGAGTGGGATGGAAGAGAAAAGGCACTTAGCTTCTAAACAAACTGGACCTATACCATCAAGACATTTGACTTCAGCACAGTTATCTTCTGTGCAGCTTTGTATACTTCTAGAACATGAAAACTTTCAATAGCAGGAGCAGCCCTGTGGAATTGCCCATTGTTCCCAGACTCAAAATTTCATTTAAGATAAATATCCAACAACAATATCCCTAGAAAGAGTCTTCGCAAATATGTCAGATACAAAAAAACTGGTGAAATACAGTTTGTTTTTACTCAACAGCCGTGCATAAAATGCCATCACTGTTTTTGTTACAGAGACAGTGGCATACAACAGTAATTTAAATAATAAGATAAGAGAAGATAATACTTTATTGATCCCCATAAGGGTGTTGCAGCAGCAACATTAGAGGGAAAAGAAAAAAAAAAAAAAAAAAAGGAAAGATAAATACACACATACAGCTAACTACATATCATAAAGGTGCATTAGTTTTCTTTTTTCATGTATTGTAATGTCTCACAAAAGCCAGGATGTTGTAATGTACTTGCCTATGTTTCCAGTGCGTATGTGCAGCCGGCCCCTGAGAATGGTGTGGACCAGCATACGATTCGAAGCTGAGGATCTCTGCAAATCTCCGCTTGTCGGCAGGGCTTCCTCTCCCACATAATCAGTGGTCAAAACCTCCACTTCATGAAGAGCCTGGACTGCCATTTTACCCTGACGCAACATGTACTAAGGATAGAAAACTGGTGTAAGAAAGGGAAATTAAAGTGTAATTGCAATTGTACACATGCAAGAGACTACAGGCAGTAAAGCAAAGAGAGAAAAATTAGGAAATGCAAAGGTGAATAGCGAACAGATCAAATTTTTACTTTCTGCTAAATGGATTTTCAGGACTTTATAATTAGTCTCAAAATCACCTCAAAAATGTTATATAAAAGACAGGTTAAATCAGTGCTGCATAACAGTTGGGAAAAGAGTCTCTGGTAAGTCGATAAATTGTATGCTAAAAAAATCTAAATTAAAAACAATTAAAATGCTTAAACATGGACTAAAGAGGGAATAATGAGACTGGATTTGTTTGGTATGGGGTGAGGCCCATCTTTCCCTGACTCCATCTGCCCACTGTCTTCAGATGAAATGATAACTACTTTCAATCATTTAAGAAACTCATTTTTCTAAAAAGCAAGATAGTTCAGAATGTTGCTGTTTATCTGTTTCTCTTGTGGTTTGACTGGTTGAAAACAAGTGTTAAAAAAGCATTACCTCTTATATTGTCTGGGTCATTTTTGTGTATTTGAGGACACTTTTGCTACATATTGAGTTCTTTTTGTATTTCATACTCAATTAGTGAGAGTGCTCTATTCTGAAGTTTATTCTTCAAATGAAAACAATTAAATGCCTCATGAATACCCACACACTGCGAAAAGATTATGATGCATCATGATTTGACACTGCAGGTGTAAAGAGATTGTGTTCCGTCTTCACGATGCTGCATCTCTTGTCAATTAAATTATTCTCAGTGATCTATCTGGTTAAACAACAACGGATTGCAATAGAGGTGAATCATAAAAAAAACAGCTTTGACCAGATAGGTTTACCTTCAGCTCGATGGCAGTTGAACCTATTAGGAGCAATGAGTTACTGTCCCAAAGGTCAATGTGCAACGTGTGAAGAGCCAAGTAGCGCAGGAACAAACTCTTCTCTCCTGGTCTTAGAAAATTTTCATCTACTTTGAACTGCAACTGTAGACCTGGGGAGCCTGAAAAGAGGAGGAATAAGAAACATTTGCTACTAGAAATTAAAATTGTTCAAAAGCATTAGGATATACCAACTAAAAAAACAACAATGACCAACTACAAAAGGGGTGTAAAGTTCATAAAGATTTTTTGACCCAAAAATGAAAGGAAATGAAATGAAGAATGATAAGTATACAGCATTCTCTGAAGTTTTCTGTTCAATAATCATAAGTTTACTCATGGGTTCACATTAAAAAAAAAAAATGTTTCCACTGAGTGTGATCAAATATATTTCTTTCCTTCTGAATCATTTCTAACAATGCATTTTGCCAACATTAAAAGCCTTCAATGGTTTCATCTATTTCTGTATGCCTGTTAGCTGCCTTTTTTGTGTGATGAAGAGGGATTTCATCTTTTTGTACTGCATAGCAAGCTATATATCCAACAACATCTAGAATTAAAAATGCTGAATGGGAAATGGACACAAAAAACTAAAAGATAAATAGCCTTTCACTAGGAAAAGAAAGTTGCTTGAGGTGAGATGGTAACTAAGGTCAGCAGCTATAATTCTGTGATGCGTGGATTCAATGATTAAGGTATAGTTTGCCACAGGGGAGTGACTAACCTGCATGTCACAAGGAACCAAGTCACTGGTCTCATTTTATTTCATCATCAAAAGATACACAAGTCTACTTGTTTGTCACAAGAGAAGAATACGCATAATTGCGTATCAAAAAACAACAGAGCAACCTGAGATAATTCCCGGATATATTATCAACCTTATGATTATTGGTGACACAATACTGACACGGAAATAATTGAAATGACCTAGGACTCACCTCTTAGGCTCAATTACAACACTGTTGACTTGGCTGATGACCTGGCCTTTCTTCCTCACAACCAGTGAGGGATGAAAGGGAAAACATTAAGGTTTCATAGAGCTCTGTATACTTAAGTCTACATATTTGCACAGCAATGGTCCTTTAGCTCAATAAACCAAAACCAATTCACTTTACAATAGAATGGTTAAATCTAATGTGCATTAATTAAATGTACACCGGTCATTTTTGACCAACAAAAGTAAAAATGAAGCTGGGAAAAGCGTAAAAATTTGGAATCATGGAATTACAGAATTTTAAGGTTTATTTATCCAGATCAAAATCAGGTCACACTGAAGAAAGCCCTCTTCAGGATTTCACAACCAAATAGGAAAAGGGGCAGACAAAGGAGTATGTAGCCCTTTTGCTTGATAGGCAGACAGGAAAAGAACTGACATTACATCGGATGGGTTAAAAAAAAAATTGTATGGATCAGTATATTTTAAAGCACTAATTAATTTTCTTGGTGTATGTAATTTTAGTGAAACTGATACTGCACTTAAAGTAAAAAGGGGCTTTTGAAGCGAATATATCTACATGGTATTCTGTATGTATTTTGACCATCATATTTATAACTTTCAAAAAAGTAAATAGTATACAGTGTTGAGTATTGAAGACATTTGTGGTGCTGCTTAGCAGAAAACTGTCCCTTCTACCTAGTTGGACAACATTTGTAAGAATGGCTATAGTATCTATAGCCAACTGTCAGATAGATCAAACTTAGTACTACAGGCATCAGCTTGTGGTCAGTGAGTCTGATGATTGCACTGCATGTAGTACAATAACCAGGGAATATGGGGCTATTTCATGGAATAAGGAGTACCCTAGGGTTCCCATAATTCAAGAGGATAATCGCACCTAATACACTGCCAAAAGACGGCAGGAGTGATTTCATGAGCAGCAGGCTACAAAAAATGGCTTAAATCCCTACATCAACAAGTGACTTGCTCTTCAAAACAAGTAGCAGTCCCTGTGTATCAGTCATAGGAAAAAGACAACATATCTTAATTAAACATACCTTAATTTATTCAATTTTAATGCAACAGCACATAAATTGTGCATTTTTGCTCTGTCACAAGTAAAAGCACACGTTTAGTTTCTGAATCTAAGATATGCTATCTGAAATTCTGTGATAGCAACTTTGAAATTTAACCAACTGAGGATCCAACTTCTGATTTCAAGCATGGGAAATTATTCTTAACCTGCAATTTAGGTTATGCTGTGGTGTAATAATCATCTGCTGTCAAAATTAAACCTGCAACTGTGTGTGATTAGAAAGGGGGTGAGTGTGTGCTTGCATGACATTTTAAGTCCAAGATATGTCCCAGTCGCATCCCTCAGCTCTGTATTGGCACTGGGTCTCTTTTTATTGCCTTGAGCCATACATGCAGAGAAGCTGCAGGGACGTGACAGTCCTGTTGTGTTAAGAAGACCAGAAAACCTATCTGATACTTTCCACAATCTGAGATCGAAGTCACTTTTCTAGCCGAACAATATGATGGAATTCTGCCACTAAAATCAAGTAGAAATACATTACAAGTGATCCAATCATTAATATATCTGGAGATGAAAAGAATTTATGACTATCTATTTAGATGGGTGTATACGAAAACAGGATTTTTACCAAAGGGCCATCCTAGAGTTTTTAATATTCAGGGGTGAGCAGCCAGTATGTGCTGCAAACAAATTTCTATACCTTGAAGCCCTCCACCCCATCCACCACCATCACCTCCAAACACAAATTCTCTCCACTTGGACGATTAACTCCCAGCATGCTCACAGAGGGAAAAAGAGAGAGAAAGTACATGTGTGCGTATGAGCGTGTGTGTGTCTGTGTGTGAATGTGTGCGTGCGTGTATGTGCTAGCGCGTGTACATGCATGGGTACGTGCTTGTAGAAACTTGGCATGCAGACAAGGAGGGGTACGCAGCAGTCACTCCCACCCCACTGACTAGCCAGCTGTGTTCACATCAGGCTGAAAAATCATTGCAGGGAACAACTCAACAATGCTGAGAAGGGCAAGAGACATACAAAGCAGTGAAGAGCAGCAGATTAGACCTCAGGATTCTGAAACTGATGCTAGGTGGGGCAACAGTGTGTAATAGTTAAGTGAGTGCACTGAGCTTAATCTATCTAGCAAAAAAAAAATAATAATAATAATAATACGATTTATAGTGGATGCAATGCAAATATACATTTGAAACTAACAACTGTTGATCTGGTAAGTACCCATTTTGATTGTGTTGGGATTATGTAACGCATTCATGATAAAAAATAGACAGAATTGGTTTATGTCTTTCACAATTTGAACACTGTTAATTGTAAAAAAATAAGTCATTACATTTATAAAACAACAGTTATGATAATGTATCAAGCAACCTTTAAAGCAAGATTCCATCTTTTCAAATGCCAAACATTGGCTGTCAGTATGGCCAATAAAATGGTTCATACATATTTCAAAAAGGAAAGAAAACCAAGTTCCCAAAATGACTTTTACCTTTATCTGTTCAGAAAAAAAATATTTTGGAATGTTGTGACATGTTTTAAATGGCTGAAAATAAAATAATGAATGGCAACAGGGCAACAGGGCAAATACCCAGGACTGCAAGACCAGAAGTAACAATCTGTGCACTGCCTCGATAGATAACTTGAATAACTTGAAGGCCTATGACTCAGTGACGCACACATGGATACTGGAGTGCTTGGAGCTGTATAACATTAATTGGACACTCAGCACCTTCATCAAGAGCTCCATAGGGGCTTTGGAAGACAACGCTGTAAGGCAACCTCTTTTGCAGATGTGAGCATTGGATGTGGTATATACCGAGGCCAACCCCCTAAGGCAGGGATGCTCACACTTTTTCAGCATGCGAGCTACTGATAAAATGACCAAGTCAAAATGATCTACCGGGTAAATAAAAAAGCAGGGGCTTAAAATTGGAGGTAACTTGCTGACGAGCTTATTAGTTTTGCGCCACTTAGCGCCATTGTTTACACATGCGCGGTGAGCTAAATGTCAGAAAAATTCAGTTGTCATCTAACTGGCTGCCCTGTATATAAATCAATCAAGTGATGGTCTGGATGATAGGCTGACGTCTAATTTTTTTAATGTCATGCAATCTACCAATACTACCTTTGCCATCGACTGGTAGATCACGATCGACGTATTGAGCACCCCTGCCCTAAGGTGTGAAGACCCTAAGCTAGCTCATCACCAAGGGTGGCTTTAGATACCAATTCCAAAGTGGAAAAACAGTCAGCGACCTCCTGAGATGACATCAAGCTATATGCCAAGAAATTGCATGACATTGACTTCCTGATTCAGCTCATTGAAATATATAGCCATGACCTCAGGATTTCATTCAGACTGGATAACTGTGGAGGGTTGGTGAGGAGAAGATGGAAGACAATTGCCAGAGAGGGGGTAGAATTATCTGAAGGCAACAAAGCGGATGCTCAGGACAGCTACAAATACCAGGGGATCCAACGGCCAAAAGGCAAGCACGAGGAGGAGGCACTGAGGTCACACACAGCAAAATACCATCATATGATTGGAAGGTCCAGAAAAGTCAGCAGAATGACAAGAACAAGATTGGGCAAAAACATCTATGCCCTGCGAGTGATCAAATACCAAGCTGGTAGAATATCCTGGCTACTGGAGGTAATGGAAGCCACCAATATCACAACAAGGAAGTCCCAGCTTCTGGAGGCTATATACCAAGGGAAAACAGGAGGCTAGGGGCAAGCATCAGAGCCACTATCCAGGAAGAGACGGCAAGCCTTTGGGGGTATATCAGAAAGATGGTGATCTGCTAAGTGAATGCCTGAAGTAGCAGAACCACAGTAAGGAGAAGCTAAAATGGCTTTCTTGGGCAGACAAGCTTCTGTTCGGCATGGACCATGGCAGCTTGAAGCAGTGGCTGACATCACAAAAACATACCAGCAGCTATGACACACACACACACACACACACACACACACACACACACACACACACACACACACACACACACACACACACACACACACACACACACACACACACACATATAAAAAAAGAAAAAAATACAGCTCGCGCACGAGAA
>CAAKHD010038500.1:56956-70496 GCA_901007705.1 Fistularia tabacaria
AGGCGCACACCACAAAAACATAACAGACGCCATCACACACACACACACACACACACACACACACACACACACACACACACACACACACACACACACACACACACACACACACACACACACACACACACACACGTATATAAAGAAAGATAAGAATACTGCTGGCTCATGAGCATGTATCAAAGACAAAAAGCCTACTACTGAAGAACAGAGAAGAGGATCAGAGCAGAAACTATCTATTGTTCAAGAACTCAAACAGCAATTACGGGCAAAGATTTTACATTCTCCAAATAGGGAGTTCAAATTGTATGTTGAGATTAGAAGGTGGTACGAAATATTAAAGTCATATGAGGGAGCAAAGTAGGACAAATTCCAATGAACTGTCAACAAATCTTTTCCTTGTCTATCTGTAACGTGAAACCTACTTCAGTGTCATAGCACAATTTTCACGGAGCTCACACACTATCTTTTTCAATTTCAGTTTAGGACCATAACAAGCAGAAATGTAGCCCTTCTTTGTATTAAGCATGTGTGTATATCTTTTAAGACGGATGTATGAGTTTTTTTAATGTGTCAAAAATAAATGACTAGATATTAGGAAAATCTCTAACTGGTCAAACTTTTAAATCATACACTAAATCCTGTATGTGAAAATGGAGAATTGTCAGAAAATGGATGAAAATAGGGGGAAATAGGTTGATATATTCTAAGCTAAAGATTAAATAGAATCAACTCAAGGAAGGCAGTAAGACTTTGAAATTCACATCAGATTATATATTGTAGACCGAGACACTCAAAGACAGAAAAATATTGACAGTCTTAGTGTTGAGTGTGCATTTGGGGATTGGGGAATATGAGTAAAAGCAGGAACAAAGTAGGGGGAAGGGGGGATTGTTTGTTTGTTAAATATCATGCTCTGTCAGAAGCTGTAATATCTCTTCCATTTCATTAGTTGCTACATGAATAGACATCAATCAGTGCTCGCTCGGCTGATTGAAAGAGAAGTGCCTCAACATCACACAACGTCATGGAGTGTCTTGAAATGAGCTTGCAGTTTGTAGGTACAGATTGTAGAATGTTTACTGCAAGGGGGAGTGACAAATGCATACAAATGAAAAATCAATAAAAGGTTATTCTTGGAATTTGTAACTCATTGTTATTAATGGCAAGGAGTTACAAACATGTGTCTTTTTTCACAAAAGGGTATGTTAACAAGCAAATCTGAGAAACTCTTTACCTTAATATAATAATATCTCTGTAATAAATTGAATTTGAGTAGTTTTAATTTAAAATGAATATGAATGAAGACAAATTGATATTAAACTCATACAAAACACAAAGTTCATGCAAAATATTCAAAATATTAGAGTAAAAATGAATGTAAAGCTGACTTTAAGATGCCCAGAATGCATCCTGCATTCTTACAAAGAGAAGTCAATTGCCTCTTTTTCAGTGACGAAAAATGAACTATTTTTTTTCAGCAGTTGATCCATACCAGAGTTGACAGTTCCATCATTGTTGATGCAGGTCAGGACACAGGGAAGTGGATCAGTAAGTTTCTGTTGAACCTTGTCACTGTTCAGGAGTCTTAGCTGCTGCGATGTGACTGGTGGAAAGCGATAGAACTGGAAGGTGAGGAAGATACTATCAGGCCAATGCTGGTGAACACCGGCCATTGGAATTCTGAAAAGACAAACATTGATTATTGTTCAGAAAACGATGATTACTAATGATTCAATGATTTAAAATGCAATGTAGGGTACAAATATACTGATACTATGTCTGATTCTAAAGTGTTACTTTACCTGTGGAAGACTGCAGTTACATTTTCACTGGGTTTTGAAACATGTGTGTGTGTCGGAGGGGTGGTGGTGGTTGCAATGCTTTTAAAGTTTGCAAAGTAGACCAAAGATTCAGCGAAATTGAGACACTTCAGCTTGTCTCCTGTCTTGGCCAGTAGATCTATTAACCTAATTAAGAACCCTTTAAACTTTTTTAATCATTTGAAAAATTCAGATTAAAATAGTTTAACAATCATTACATTTATTTGCTTTGCAAATAAATGTAAATTCATAGGTAAGGAAAACTTTGCCACAGTACTGTGAACTGACAGAGTTGTAAGCATTTTGGCAAGTGTTGATAACTCTTGATAACTCTGTCTATGGTCTGAATTAACTTCCGGGATACCTTCAAGAAACTACTGAAACATATAAAACCCAAATAAGGCAAGCCAGTGTCTTTTTTGAGACGGTCCGAAGCCTGGATAAAAGTAGAGGGTTGTACCATGAAGGGCATCTGGCATAAAACCTGTGCCAAAACCAAATATGCGAATCGAACCTGAGGCTCACACCAGATAGCTCAAGTCCCGGGTTAATTATGACCACCATTGTCGCCAATAACCTACAGGCTACGAAAGGTAAAGATAGAGGTAGTAAAGGCAAAACAAAGGGCATACGATTACTTGTATGCTTGGCTGGACAGTAAGGAGGAAGGATGATTTATACAGATTGGCAAAACAGAGAGATAGAGACGGAAAGGATGTACAGCAGGTCCATGTGAATAAGGATGGAGCGGGAAATGTATTGACAGATGCTAGAAGTGTGATGGGAGGATGGAAAGAGTACTTTGAAGAGCTGGTGAATGAGGAAAATCATAGGGTAGAAAAGGTGCCTATTGTAGACCACAAAGTAGCAGAGATTAGTACAAGTGAAGTGAGGAAGGTATTGAAGAGGTTGAAGAATGTAAAGGCAGTTGGTCCTGATGATATACCTGTGGAGGTATGGGAGTGTCTAGGAGAGGCAGCAGTAGAGTTGCTGGCTAGATTATTCAACAGGACCTTAGAGAGTGAGAAGATGCCTGAGGAATAGAGAAGAAGTGTGATGGTGCCCATTTTCAAGAATAAGGGGGATGTGCAGAATTTCGGTAACTATAGAGGAATAAAGCTGATGAGCCATACAATGAAGTTATGGGAAAGAGTAGTGGGAACTAGACTGAGAGCAGAAGTCAGCATTTGTGAGTAGCAGTCTGGCCTCCTGCCTAGAAAGAGTACTTCAGATGCAGTATTTGTTTTGAGAATGCTTGTAGAGAAGTACAGAGAAGGTCAGGGGGAGCTGCATTGCGCTTTTGTAGACTGAGAAAAAGCATACAACAGTCTGCCAAGAGAGGAACTCTGGTATTGTATGAGGAAGTCTGGAGTGGCAGGGAAGCATGTTAGACTGGTGCAGGACATGTATGCTAGCTGTGAGACAGTAGTGCTGTGTGCTGTAGGTGTAACAGAGAAGTTCAAGGTGAAACTGGGACTTCATCAGGGACCAGCTCCGAGCCCCTTCTTGTTTGCAGGGGTGATGGACAGGCTAACGGGTGAAGTAAGACCGGAATATCCTTCAACCATGATGTTTGCTGTTTTTTTTGTTGTGAGAGCAGGGAACAGGTTGAGGAAAATCTTGAGAGATGGTGGTAAGCTCTGGAAAGGAAAGGAATGAAGTCTAGCCGCAGCAAGACAGAATATATGTGTGTGAATGAGAGGAACTCTGGTGGAACGAGGAGGCTACAGGGAGAGGAAATCAAGAGGTTGAAGGATTTCAAGTATTTAGGGTCAACAGAACAGAGCAATGGAGAGTGTGGAAAAGAGGTAAAGAAACGGGTTCAAGGAGGTTGGAACGGGTGGAGAGAGAAAAGTGTCAGGGGTTCTATGGGATAGAAGGCTGTCAGCCAGAATGAAAGGAAAGGTGTACAAAACAGTGGTGAGACCAGCCATGCAGTAAGGTTTAGAAACAGTGACCAATAACGAAAGGACAGGAAGCAGAGCTGGGGGTTGCAGAGATGAAAATGTTGAGGTTCTCTTTGGGAGTAACGAGGATGGATAGGATCAGGAAGGAGTCCATCAGAGGGACCGCACATGTTAGATGTTTTGGAGAGAAGGTCAGAGAAGCCAGACTGAGATGGTTCGGTCGTGTACAGAGGAGGGATAGTGAATATACTGGTAGACAGATACTGGGATCGGAGCTGCCAGGCAGGAGTTCTAGAGGAAGGCCAAAGAGAACATTGATGGCTGTAGTGAGGGTGGGCATGAAGTTAGTTGGTGTGAGCGATGAGGATACAGTGAATAGGGATTGATGGGGAAGGTCGATTCGCTGTGGCGACCCCTAAAGGGAAAAGCCCAAAGAGAAAGAAGATGGAAGGTTGGACAGTAAGGATGGAGAGATTGATTTCTCAATTTCTAAAGGTCAGCAAAACAGAGATAGAGGTGGCAAGGAAAGGCAGCAGGTTCGATGGGGAAGGTATTAACAGATGCCAGACAAGTGATGGGAAGATGTGGTCCACAAAGTAGCAAAGATTAGTTAAGGTGAAGTATGGAGGGCATTGAAGAGGATCAAGAGTGGAAAGGCAGTTGGTCCTGATAATATACACGTGGAGATATAAAAAAATCTTGGGGAGGCAATGTGCATTTGTAGACCTAGAAAAGGTATATGACAGGATGCCAAGAGAGGAACTCTGGTATTGTATGAGTAAGTCTGAGGTGTCAGAGAAGTATAATAGAGTGGTGCAGAACATGAATGCGAGCTGTGAGATTTTGGTGATGTGTGCTGTAAGTGTGACAGAGAAGTTCATGGTGAAGGTGGGACTTCAGGGGGTTAAAGATTTGGAGGTATGCCCTTGCAGAGAATCCTCCATCTTTCTGAAATAGGTCTTATTAGCTTCAATATCGTTGTTGGTCATTGTCTGAGCTACCTACGATACAGCACAGAAATTTTAGGATGCAAACAATTACAATATAGTGCATCGTGCTTCATCACATTTGGACTCGATTCCAGGTAAAATATAAAAAATGTATTATTTTGTAACTTACACTCTTCCCTTAAACATACAGGTATATCTTCATTTTTACCTATGCAACAAATGGAGTCAGTAAGAGATACAACTAGAAGCATCATACCAGGATGCCTGCTGTATCAGGGAATTGGCCTTAAAGCAGAAATACCATAGAATAGGCTGAGAAAAGGGAGCGAATGATAGTACAAGTGAGGGACAGCTAAGAATGACAGGAGATGAGGCAACAGTTAACTGGCGACAAGAAAAAGATAATGGTGAAGATAACTAGTCATCAACTGTCAGATCATGTTATGGTTTGATTTTTTTTTATATATCAGAAAACAGTAGACCTTTTTATTTCAGAAAACTGTACTCTGAAAGCCTTTTTTCCTTTCATTCTTATATATTTTTCTAGATTCAAAACACTTCCAAGCTTTTTGTACCAAAAAGAAGCATAGAAAGAAATGCAATTTTGTCCGAAATATTTTCTTGCGTCTCAGTTAAATAGTTCCCAGGAAGCAGCACCATGAACTGCCTGTTTACGGTTGTGAGAACAGTTAGATCAGGAGGTTTTAAAGGGGTTCTTATGACTGAGGTGAGTGGCGTCTCTGTCAGTGATATTACATTAAAAATGCAGCCATGCTATATCTTCACAGAGGACCTGGCATTAATATTTATTCTGTAAATAGACAAGATCGACAGTTATGGCACCAAGGCGGGAAATACTGTAGAACTCCTTCTTGCCAAAACAAATTTGCACCTCAGTTTACCTTGAAAGAAACTCACAAAAAAAGTCTCCAATTTTTTTTAAGAATGCGTTTTGGTTCCCTTTCTTCATTTGAAGATATTACCTTCAAAACCTTGATATCTAAATATCTGCGAATCTAACCACTTACTATAACCTCAGTATATGCTTAGTGCACCTGCAAAAGAAGGCAAACCACAGAAGGAGAATTCACAACTACTTTCAACGTTAGTTTTAAAGGTGAACTGCAAATAGAAATGTTAGATATATAAATAGGCAAGGAGGGGAGACTCCAAATAAAGAATATTATTGTTTACTCTGAGATCTGCCAGTATTTTGTCTTGGGTACAACAGGTATTAAAACATCAACATGCTAGGTGCATACCATTTGTTTTGGTCTGTGGTCTCAGCAGATCATGTCATACACAACAATCACCAGATGACTGATAACTGTTTATGCAATAGATGACGCTTGTCCATTTATTTTACACATTGCCATCCATCACAGGTGTGGCTGGGCAAGAAAAAAACAACTTTCACACTGCAAGTTTGTCTGTGTGAGTCATCCAGCACAAAAAAGGAAAATATAGTCCTCACATATTCTTCTAGTTGAATTTCCACAGTGATGGCAAGATCTTACTTTTGTATGGGCCAAAACACTCTCAGCCCAAAAGCATCATTAGCATCAAATACAGACTTTAGATGGAGGCTGGTCAACCTGAAATCGCTAAGTACAAGCGATAATGCAGTCATTTTAAAATTATGAAACCCACAAATTAAATAAATGAATGAACACAATAACTTGTTTTCATCATCAAAAATAAACAGATAAAACATTTAAAGAGTGCTTCATTCGATTTGAACTTATACAATTGTTACTACGAAAAAACAAATCAGCAGTGCTAAATCAGCATCATGTTTTCAGGAGACAAGTATCCAACAATGTCACTGAGGCATGATTTGACGAACTCACTGTCATTCTATGGCTTTTTAGCCTGTGCCATGTTCCAAGCAAGTTTATAAAATACTGTGGCGGACACTAAAGGGTGTGGCCTCTCACTCCAGGACTGAGGGGCGTGGTTACATAGTACATATAGGGGTGTTCCTGAATGTTTTGGAGGTTAATTGTTCTGTTGGTGTGTTTGGATTAAAGCTAAAAAGTCCTCCAGGACTCCGGCGTCATTTCCTCATCCACACACTCTAATTTTTGGAACAACTGTGTCTGCTTTTCTGCCGGACCTTTCAAAGTGACAGTGGTGGAATTCTATCACAGTTCCATGCTGGAATTCACTGAGAGCCTGAGAGCGACCCATTCTTTCACAAATGTTTGTAAAACAGTCTGCATGTCTAGGTGCTGATTTTATACACAGTGGCCATGGAAGTGATTGGAACACCTGATTCCTATTATTTGGATGGGTGAATACTTTTGGCCATATAGTGTATAAGCCAGAATGGCTTGCCATTACATTCAACAAAAAAAGCAACCTCTCCCACTCAGTTAAAAACACCCTGTGTTGATCTTCATATTTCCGTTTTGCTGTGCATTTAGTCCCTGCCATTTTGACATTGAACTTGGTAGGCCAATGTGGTATATGTCATTTTCTGCCTGTTATTTTTGCTACTTTTGAGTTCTTCGTTATTAATACGGGTCGATTATGCAGTTCTCAACTTGGAATAGATTGTGCAGTTGTCAATTGATGATGCCTCGGGATTCCAGGGGGGGAAGCACTTGTTCACCTGTCTCCTCCCACAATCAATGCATGCGAGTTATAGCAAGAACTGCATACTGTTTTTTTTTTTGTGTGGCTATACCCTTGCTATTCTCCCCAGTCATTTGCATCAACACTCATGCATGTACTGTAAAAAAACACACACACGCAAATTTCGAAATGAACGCAAGAGCTGCACGACACCGGGGAAAGAGCCACATGCGGTTCGGGAGCCGGGGGTTGGCTAGGCCTGTCTTAAACAGTCATCACTGGGCTTGCTTTTCTTGTCACAATAGAAGAAATTGATTTTTAGCCATCCTTTGTGATATTGTTCAAACTGTATGTATGTAAAGGTGGACTCCCAGTTACAAATTATGCAGACATATCATTTTCTGTTGAGGTATGCCTGTTTATTTCTATTCATGAAAACAAAGGGACAATAGTTCAGTCATTGATGGTTTCTAACATCAAGGACAAGGAAAATATCAATTGAAGGTTTTGCACTCTGACACAATGTGGTTTGTTGTTATATGTTTCTTGGAGAATGCCACTTATCAACACCCTGGAGCATATTTGGAAATATTTTCTTAATTTGTGCATGTTCAATTTCCTCATTTTGTAACAAAAGTAAGAGAATATATGAATGTAGAAAAAATTAACACAATCATTGTGCATAATCATGGGAATAAAATGACCGGGCAGATGTGGCAGGTTCATTAAACTGCTGACAATGCAGACGACAAGAGAGAAGGACACAAAGAATAGTGTGGTTTGTACCCATCATTCACTGGCCCTCTTCCACTGTCAACCCTGACAGAGGGGATGCTGGCTCCAGGGGTTTTTGTGATGGGCTGCTGACAGAGGTGGTATTCAGCCCATGTGTATGAGAAATGTGTTTATGTGATATTCTGCAATGGTGAGCATGTGTGTGTATACTGTGGATGAGTATGTACTTGACATGTGAGTAGAGGATGACTGACAGGACTTAATGCTTGAGCGCATTTGAATCTGGACTACAGTTTGATATTCTAAAAAAAGAGAACTCTTAAGGCAGGGAGGATGTTTAAGAGCTATAAGTGAAATGCATGAAGGAGAAATCTATTCTTGCATATGGTTTAAGGCTCCATAGTAGAATTTCAGCATGATAAGTTGGCATTTACTCAGGAAAACTGTTATGTATGAATGGTTAGATGTATGGCCACCTCAAATAATGAATCGTTTAGGTTCCACTTAAAATGAGTGTTTAATATCTATCATGGCCTTTATTGTCAAAGGCCTTAAAGCTCCTGCAAGCCGTCATAAAGCGTGTATAGAATGTACAAACCAAAAATTTGCTCAGATTGCATTTATTCTGAATGGCATGATTTTCAATATACAATAGGTTATTGGAAAGAAGGAAGAAAAGGACATAGAAAAGAGGTAGTTGCAATCAGGTTCCTAACCAGTGGAGGCCTGCTAAACTTGAGATGGTCATCTTTTAAGTGGACTTAAAATCTGTGACTAGGGTGTTGGTATGAGCAATTTTAAGAAGTCCTAAAGTTCAACATTAAAGAAATGTAACTGTGATATACGTAGTTGAGCAGCAAATAATCCAGTTTATTCAAATAGTTTTGGATAATATGTTTTGAAAGAATTTTATACTAGCAATTATGACAACTATACAAATCCATACACAATCAGTCGCCTACTGCTTCATGTGTCCTTAACGGTGAAGGCCTCACCTGGTAAATGCAAGAAACTGGAACACCAGTAGGTTGTCCTGTAGAAGGTCAGCTCCTTCACGTTCAGGATCAAACGGCATAGGTTCTGTGGGGTCCAGAGCTTCTGCCACTTGCCCACTACAGTCCACAATATCAGGGAAACCAGCAGAATAGAGGTGGGCAAGTGAGCTCCTGGAGCTGACTGAGGAAGAACTATAGAGAAAGATTTAAATTAGGACTGTGTCAGGATATTGAGTCGACATAATCCAGTTACAACACACAGAGCATCTGGAGGTCATGTGTTTAATCTCTACTGCATATGCTTCACTGAGGTGATTTGTGGCTGTACACCAGTATTTGTAGGGAGGTACCTTCACACCCAAGTTTTTTTAAATAGTTCCAATCGGACTCAAGATGGCAATGTTTTGATAAACAGTGTAACTTAAATTTACTCATTGTATCCTTGGAAACACAAGTTTTACTATTTTAAGTTTCTATTCCAAAATCGGTTTGGTTATGACAAGTGAGTGAGAGAATGTCAGCTATATCCATCAAGCAATGGTGCCATGAGAACACTTCATGGAGAGAGAAAACGGGTGCCAAAGTGCTCCCTGAGGATTCTCTAACGTAATTGGCTGTTATCTCTAATCACAGTGGCCACCTGTTTTTCTGCAACTCTGCTAACACTCATAACTTATAATTTCAATGCTGACACTAAACACAGTGCACAGATGGCTGGCAAAAGTGCAAGCACAGGACAATGAACGGTAATTTTTGGGCTTATCATAACAGGGGAGCTGCCTGTGTCCAGTCGGTAAACAGTTGCACTCAGAGGGTCAAAATTCTGGCAAAATAAACCATTGATCAAAGCTGCATTAAAAAGGGGAGTTTTTTTTTTTTTTTCCCTCACACTGTGCTGATTTCATGCTTCCCCCTCCTCTTCGACTTTTAAAATTACATCTTAACTGTAAAGTCCGCTGGATTAATTTTTGAACCATCATTGTTTTTTGAAAATGGGCTCAATCAGATATGCATGGCAACTTTGATTAAACTCCATTGTTCTAGTCAAAGAAGTGGGTCATTCCACACTAAAAACAGTCAAAGGGATTTTTTTGGGGGGGGGGGGGCTAGCTGGCAGAGACACTTAAGCTCACTGAACTGAAAAGTACTGTGTCTAAATCTTAACTGGAATAAGTAGACTATTTCAAAACCAGCTGCTTATTTACAGACTCTTTATTTGACTGCAATACCTTTTATCTGAGTCTATCTGCACACGATTTTCTTTCTCATTTGGTGGTCCATGTCACCAGACCGAGCTAATTGCTGCTACTATTTTGATATCCTCTCAAAAGTTAATCATTAGTTTCAATTTAACATTGGGCCAATTTCAGTGCATGGGGCTCCTACTAAGTCAATGTCAAAACTGCTGTCTTTTAGCTGGGTTCAATGACAAATGTTCACGCTAAACAAGAATATGAGACCATTAAGCCGATAGGGCAGATGTAAGAGTTGGCACCGTTTCTTCAAATTGGCAAGAAACTGCGTTCCTCTACTTACAGACAGCACTGCTACACAAGAACACATGCTGCCAATTAGTGAGCTGATCGATATCGCTCTGTAGACAGCAAGACAGTGAACTATTGCAGTAATGAAGAACTTTACAAGGGTTCACACTGAGTTATCAGGATACGGTACAGATAACAGTTATGGTGTTTTAAGTGGCTATTTTGTGTAACACTCTAAAATTATTAAACGATAAACATGAACCACTTTCGGGAATGTAGTGAAAAGTAAAACCCAAGAAAACAAAGAAAAACAAAAAAGATATTGTACAATGATACACATTTGCTGTTTTACGGAAAGGCCAGGCACGTCATTTTAACAGTGGGAGGGTAAACTGAATATTTGGTATTAGCATAGGCTGGAAATGTGCATACACTACTATGCTGTTTATTGTTTGTCAGTTCACATGGAAAGACCTTGTTGCAGTTCACGCAGTACAGCTGATGGCGACAACAGCATGCAGTGATATTTCCATTACTTATCATCAAGGTTTAAGGGATAGCAAAGGTTAAGGGAAGCAGTATAGACGCTTTATATAGGAAAATCCAATATAAATAGAGCTCATTTACTACCTTACCATTTTATCAGTAAAATGATGGATAATTCTTTATCATAATACCCTCAACAATGGTTAATTATGCTTGAATCTGTTCACTACAATATTTAAGTATATTAACATATGAAGCAAAAAAATAACTGGGCTAACCTAGGCACAGTCATTCCCAGTGTGATGACAGGAGCATGTACTGGAGTGAAGGGCAGTTCCTGCAGTTGCTCTGCTTCATCCTGAGATGACGTTGATGCATCTCTTCTTGGATGAAGGTCCATTTCTAGGTGAGCAATACTGCTGACCACTGAGCAGCCCTACAGAAAAATAGGATGCCAGGTTATAGAAGATGGAAACCATGAGCATTTAATGGGATCTTTTTCTGCTAGCAAATGGGTTGTTAAAGGATAATTTGTACAAACCATTGTCACACGAGAACAAATAAAATCTGAGTCAAGTCAATGAATTAGCAGAATTTAATCAGTTACATCAAGCAAAGTGTCTCTATATAGCAAATATCCATACATTTGAGCACTCAACAGATGCTTGCAGATGATTTGATAAGTCAATAATAAAAATAAATTAATTAATAAAATAAAAATCAGATAACATAAAAAACCATGAAAGGAGAATACAGAAGATCATCTTAAGAGACATGAATCTAAATTTGAGAAGCTCAGTAACTAAAGCATGCTTTGCCAGGAAGAGCAGCAACTCTGAACGGAGAAGAGAACCCAGATCTGGAAACTGGAGACACATGTTGTGTAAGCTGTTCAGAGGTATGTGGCCACGCACTATCATTTTAAAGACGATTCAATTTGTAAACTGAGAGCTAAATATAGGGATCTCATATTGGGGATGATATATTTAACTATACAATAATCCAGCCATCTTAACAGAAAAGCATTTATAAGCTTCTCTAGATTGTGCTTTGACATCAAGTCTCTGAAAAGTGTCAGGTGAAATTAGGCTTTTATTGTCAAGTTTGATTAAATTTAATTTTTATTTATTTGTATTTTTATATTCAAACTTCTAATTATTTTTAGTTTCCACTACTCTTTCCCAAAGTTTCATTGTATGGCTCATCAACTCTATCCCGATATCTATAGTTACTGATATTCTGCACATCTACCTTATTCTTAAAAATGGGCACCATCGCACTTGTTCACAAATCCTCAGAAGTCTTCTCACTCTGTAAGAATGTCGAATAATCTAACCAGTAACTCTACCGCGCCTCTCCTTGACACTTCCAAACCTCCACAGGTATATCATCAGGACCATCTGCCTTTTCACTCTTCATCCTCTCAATGACCTCTTCACTTCATCTTTACTAATCTCTGTTACTTTCCTAATTCGTCAACTCTTCATAGTACTCTTTCCATCTTACCATCTTAGCATCGGTCAATGCTTTCCCTCTCTACCTCTCTAATCGCCCGAACCTACTGTACATCCTTTCCATCTCTATCTCATTGTTTTGCCACCTGAATAAATAATTTTCTCCCTCCTTACTGTCCAGCCTAGCATATAAGTCATCATATGCCCTTTACTTGGCCTTTGCTACCTCTACCTTTACTGTTCTCTTCAGTCCTCTGAGTGTACCCTTTCTTCTTTGCTAATTTCTTTCGCTGTGGATGTTAAGAGCGAGGCGATTAGCGTTGGATGCCATGGTAATGGTCTTTTCCTGCATCTACTGCTCGGTGTGAGAGAGAAGAGCCAAGTCATCCGCAAAGTCCAGGTCATTGAGCTGCGCCCATTATTCACTGTATGCCATTTTTCCTATCTTCTTAATTTACTCTGTGGTCCCAGTGCCACATTGCAGGTTGTGCTTATGGCTTCCTTTACCAGCTTCCACATCCAATCTGTTTCTTTCTTCACCTTCATCTAGCTCTTGCAGGGCCTGGAACTTGTTCTCTAGAGTGATCTTGACTTCCTTTGCTGCTGTTGGATCTCTTAATATTGTGCTGTTGAATTTCTTGCTCTGGTTCTTCTGCCCTGTCCAGTTTCTCCTCCACTTCAGTTGGACTTTGGCAGCCATATATGTATATACACACATATACACATACATATGTATGTGTGTGTGTGTGTGCGTGCATTTAATTATTATTATTATTTTTTTTTAATTGTTTATATTGCTTATAATCGTTAATTGCTTATTTATAGGTTGTCTTTTTCTGATATTGTTGCGCTGCTGCTACAAACAAATCTCCACTATGGGGATCAATGAAGTATTATGTTATCTTAATAGTATTATTATGCAGTATTATCTACTGACATGTAGCTTTAGGCCTTGTAGGACAGATAATCATTTATGTTAATAATTCAACTCTTGCAATTGTGTCAAGTGAATTTTTTTTTTTTTTTTTTTGGTGTGTGCTACTTTAAGTAGTTCTGTTCACCAAAAAGAGAACGTGCATAACCGTATATCACTGGAAAGTCAATTGAACTTTTGGGTGATAAACTCAACCAA
>CAAKHD010038500.1:84488-165920 GCA_901007705.1 Fistularia tabacaria
ACACACACACACACTCACACATTCACACACTCACACAGTCACACACTCACACACTCACACAGTCACACACTCACACACACACACAGGCGTCAAAAGATCTGTGAAGATATGTTTCTTTTCAAAAAGTTCAAAACTTTACACAGACAGAATATGTCACATGGTAACTCACCCCAAGGCCTTGTCGTGATTCTGGTAGAGAAGCGGGTTCAAAGTCATTTTGACCTGAAATGGGAACAGAAGCGTCAGCAAACACAAGTAAAAAAAAAAAAAAAACAACTTGTAAAGTTCCAATGACAAATAAGTAGGTGTGAAGATTCTAACCATTAAAGCATTGTTCTTGTTGGCCTCCTTATCTGCATGTCAACTGAGCATTTAACAACCTACTATGAAAGGGCTGATATCTTCCCAGTACTCTGCTTACCTGGCTATCCACTGAGGTTTGACTTTTAATGTCATATTCAAAAGTGAATAATAATGTACAAAGGATGGAAAAATAATGCCTTTTTAATTGCCATCGTGTTAACTGAATATACAGTAAATGGCACCCTGAAGTACAAATCAAAATTGTACTGACATGGATAGGATATCCTCCCGATTAAAAATGAAATTGAACGCACACAAAACTAAATTACAAAAAAAGTTCACAATCAGTCACACATCTGCTCCAATATACCAATGGCTCGATTGGATTTAGATGTCACACTGAATTGAAAGTCTGACAGGTCATTCTGGGGGTTTGGTTGGTAGCCATGGCAATGCCTCTCTGACTTTCCTCCTCTCCCACACTTTCTTGGTCTCTGTGCTGGGCTTAACTGGCCTTTTGGAAATTGATTCATTTGCCTGGGGTGTCTTGCTGTAGCTGCCATCTGTTCAGGCAACATGTACAAAGAGTGGACACAGTGGAGGACTGGCTGGGTCTCTGTCACAAATGTGTACTGGCATTTTCAGTGCAGCACCACTTTGTTTTTAGGATTTTCAAATTTCACAATGTTTCAGAGAAAAATGTGTTTCACCTCATTAGCTGGTCTGACATGGAACTGGCTTTTTATTTGTGATTAACAAGAGGCCCTTTTGACAGCTGTGCAGACTGGCAGAAATGTAAGAGGCACTTATAGATGCACAAGGCAGCAAGGGTTAAGAAAGAATGTATTTAAATATGTAAAAACAATAAGTCATTAAAATTCATTCATGAGTATCTGTGTCAAACATCAAGATATTTTCCATATGTAAATGTATTTGTGTGTGTGTGTGTGTGTGTATTTTTTCCTCCTCTCACGTAAACAACTGGGGATTCTGCAACTAAATTATAGATTAATGTGTCCTGGTTCTTTCTAAGAAATGATTGATTCAGAGGTTGTGAGACACAGCAGGACTTTTCCATTACATCTTGCTGCGGAGACATAAATTACGTATGTCAGACTGGTCAAGCTGTCTTGATCTGTTTTCATTAGATATTTTCAACTGAAAGTTGCGCACTTAGGCATGCCTATGTGCCCACGCATAAGCACATGTAGGTAGTTACGTGCTCATACACAAAGACTAATACATGAATGTGCACACAACTGGAAAAACAAAATCAACGATGATCATGGTGCTGCAATCAAAGAATGACAGTAATCCATGATATCATTCTCCTATGAACACAAGCTCCAGTCATTCAGACTTATAGGCGTTCCTGTGAAGACCCTTGTGCACTGATTAAAATGTCATTATTAGGCTTCACCAATAGTCTCTGCACACTCCGGAAGTGGGCCCTGATCAAGAGTATTCTTCTCTCTCATGATTAGTTAACAGTGTCATTAAGGTACAAATCATTGAGTGTAAGGCTGGGGTCCACTAAACTTCTTTTTGCTGTCACTAAAATTGAGTGGGTGTGTGTAGTGTTTACTACACTTTTAATCAATTCACTGACAGCCGCAGAGCAAATAAGTAGTTTGGGTTTCAGTGAGAGATGCAGAAAGTGGCACCCCATTTATCTTTTGCGGTGTGTGGAAAGTAGAATATTTAATCAGAACTTTGCTTCAGTGGGAGCCCTCTTTAGCAATCTAGGTTCAGGGGGAATTTTTGGATGAATACTACAGAATGGTCATGCTAAAACGGGTGAATGAATAAAAATACATTTGTGTCAGGAATCCTCTACTTTTAATGGAAAACTCAAGAAAAAAAAAAAAAAAGAATATTGTTCAAGTCTGATTTCACATTCTTCCAAGCAAGGAATAGGAATTTGGGTGAAAATTTCAAAAGACACTGGCTGCGTACAATTCTGTTCTAATCTGTAGAATTTTAATTTTTAATTTTAAGAATGTCAGAGCAAGTCACTCAGAGCTTTTTGTAGTTTAGTTAAAGAAAATATGAATAATAATAATGACAATTTAAGAAAATATTTATTGTAATGATTTAGTTCAGTTATTTCAAAATGACAACAGGTATGGTGAGTTGCTTGAGTTGAGGGTACAGACCAAAATACAGGTGTGTCTCATGTAAGGTGACACAAAGTGTCTAATGTAAGGTGATTAAAGAGCAGGAGACCGGAATTGGCAACTAAAGGCTTTGAGCTTATCCTTCATTTCCCACAGACATCAGTCATAGTGAACGCTGAACATGGAGAGAGCAGGTGGTGCCATTTAGATAACTCTGCCGATGTGAGGTTGCATTATATACAGAAAACAGTCTAGTTTGATGCCTGTTGCTGTTCACAGTATCTTGTTTTTATGCAGGCTGACTGAACATTTCAGTGTTACAAGGATGTTTGAACATTTGCTTATCAATGGATGAAAACTCATGTTTGAGACTGACCTTCAACTTTTTTCTCTCTGTGTCCATTGTATCATGTGCTTACAAATCATTTACCTTGGGAAGGTGATGAGGGTAATCTCTGATGGAATGCATCCCCTTGCCTTTTCCTCAGAGATAACTTTGGGCTAGGAACTGCCTTTTCAAGACCTGGTGAGAGCTGAAACACTATCATATCCTTCAATTCTGAGACCTAGGTGACAAGACAACATTTCAGATACATCGGTGGAGCACGATAAGGAAATATTTGTGTGATGATCAAATTTAGATTCTGTTGGAAAATGAGATCACTGTCACTAGAAACAAAGTTGAAGTATAAAATGAAATAATTTTACAGTTTGTTGTTTCATGGTGTGAATTTTGAGTTGAGAGCCCTGTAATAAAAATGGCTTATCAACTATGCAAACTGTATTGGATTTGCGGCGATTTTAAAGTGTGCTTGGATATGAGAAGGTTTCATCTTCAAGGAGGACAGTATGAGTATGTATGTTGAGGCAGCTGAACAAGCTCTGGAACTAAATCCTGTAAAAACAGAACTTGTTCAACACCTTTCAATACATACTGGAGTGTTTGTTTGTTCAACAGAAAGATTTGTCTTTTTTTACGCGTTACCTGAGATGCCTCCGGAGCTGAGAGCTGTGTGGGGTTCTGAGTTTTGGCAGACGGATCTGTGCTGTAAACCATGACTCCATGAGGGTTTGGCTTTGCACCCCCTTGCAGAACAAGCTGTATCTCTTTTCCCTTCCAGTTAGCTGGCTCCTGGAAGGGGCACCAAATTCCCCAACGAAGGCACTGCAGGAAGGCTGCGCGAGATATTGTAGTGGCAGAGAGCTATGAGAGGAAAAAAGAGAGGAATAGAGAGCTAAAAGAATTAATTAAATGTATTTATCTTCTTTTTCTTTACTGGATTGTTCTTTTTGGGTTTCGGTCATTTTAAGACTGTTAAAGCGCTTCTTTCTCGTCTACAGGGAGCAAACAACTTTAAAAAAGTATCCACAAAGCAGTTAGAACTGAACCTTACTTCGGTAGGAAATAACACATAAGTAAATAAAAAATGTCACCAGTAGATATTGTTAACAGTTTAAGGAACCGGAAGACAGGCCGAAAAGTACACAATAAATGTGACTGTGTGCATACCATGGCCCCCGCCCTCTTACCCACTAGCATACAATCATGACGACTGACTGTTTCTTTAGGTCAACCAACTCCTCAAACTTCAACATGTCTTTATTTTAAGTTTTATAGATCAGTCAGATTATTAAGGTTATACAACATGGATCACATTCTGCTTGGCAAATGGTTATCATATTACAAATTTAAGATAAATAAATAAAAGCTAAAAGCAGATAGGTTTCCAAGAATCCTGTCTTTTATTAGATTAAGAAAATAGCAGATCTTTCAGTGTATTAAAATCTAACTTAAGGGTTCCTATTTCCAAGATTTTGTGACTTTTGTGTTTTTTATAGTCATAGGATTATCTAAACTTTAACAGGTGACACTTTTTACCATGTACAAAGTTGAATGAAACACAAATGTTGCAATGAAGAAAAACATTATTGGAAAAATGTTTTTTTTTTATACTACATATTTTAAACATTGAAAAACAAATCAGAGGCCAGACTGAGATGGCAGGAGGCTTAAATGAAGACCGAAGCAGAAATTTATGGATGGAGTGAAAATTAGGTGTGAAGTTAAGTGGTGTGAGAGAGGACAATGCAGAGAATAGGGTTAGATGTAGCAGATGATTCACTGTTGTGACCCCTGATGCAAGCAACCAAAACAAAAATAAAAAGATATCTTTAGCAAGTAATGATCTGGATTAAAGTGTTAATATATGATCCAAGCATGGCTAAGTTATGATAGCACTTGAGAAATGATCATTTTTTTGGACAGAGAGAAATACATTAATACAATTCTACATGTTTTCAGCTGTACACACTGACAAAACTGTTTTGTGCAATGTAAGTAAATCTCATGAACAAGGAGATTCATGTTTACAGTCGTCAAATGCAAAGTAGTACCCATTATTGATTTAACATGTTTAAATGAGTCATGTAGAGAAATTAAAAACTGAGCTGGCTTCACACTTATGAACATGCTCCAGTGCACACAGTTGATTTATACAGACAGGTAAGTGTGTAAGAACATTAATGTACATGCCTGTGGCTACACCTTGGTCTATTTGCTGCTTATTGAGACTGAAAAGCAACCCTTATTAACTCAAACGTGCGTATGCATTGCAAACTAAAAGTTAAGTGACCTCTAGCTGGCAGAGCAACAACAGGAGCCGAGACTGGATAGCTGTCATATGGTGGTTGAATCACAATGCTACTATGGGTTTTAAATCCCCTTTTTTCTGCTTTTTCCCCTCCTTCCTGGGACCAAAGACCAAAAGTCAGAAAAAAATAAATAAAAATAAATAAACAGGAAATGTTCAAAACCTCCTTAATGAAACAAGCTGGTTTGTAGAGACATTACCACAAAAGATGTTTGAAATACAAAGACAATGTACATTTTTGTAAAGCAGTCCTATACAATTCGAAACAATTCACATCATGAATTATACTGCTATTAATCCAGAACGAGGGATTCTGATGATTGTTGCATCTTTATTACTATCACGAGAGAAGATTCACATTAACTTCATTTCAAGCCCTTACTACTTCAAAAAATAATTATGTTTCGTAGAAGAACAAATTTTTGTTGTTTTATCGCGGAATATAGTATTTCCACATAAAAAAAAATAAATGAAGGTGATAGATAAGACCGATGAGATGATTCAATGACTGTTTTATGGGAATAAAAAAGTAGAACACATACTGTTAAGGTGAAGCTACATTGTCTAAGAGGATGATTTACAATCTGTCCCATTAAACTACATCCAGGAGAAGTAAAAAAGCCTTTTGCTTTAAATTCTCCCCAGGAGACACCGGGGTATTGTTCGATTAATAAGCTGGTCAGCCTCAGACCAGTGTAATCAATCATCGGCAGGACAATACAGAATACAGAAGGAGCTTGTACTCCACATTGTTTTGAAACAATGTGGAGCAAATAATGGTGCACTCAGTGAAAACTATTCCCCCAAGTACATCTTCCACATGTAAAACCATAATCCTATACTATAGGTCATCGTTCAAATAAGAATCTTCTTTGGCCATGCACTGACGCACAGTATTATTAAAAATATTGTCAGGAGATATTGTCTTTGTGTGCTTTTAAAGCACATCTTCAGCAAGACATTTTCTTTACATGGTGAAACAGAACCACTTTCATCCTTAAACCATTCTAATCTGCTCATGAGGGAGAACAAGTAGAATAGAATAGAATATTCCTATTCTCCTAATCGTCCGGCAGTGGGGACATGTCAACCACTCACAGCAGAAAGTGGACAGTGCAAGAAAGAGTGATCAATAATAGAAACATAAAAATGAACAATAAACAGTGTAAACAATGTACATAAACAGAATCGGACTTGTTTAACAAGTTGCAACTAAACAATATGTAGACAATATGTCTTGAAGCTCTGAACCCGATTCAAGTTTGTATACGGTTAGATATGGTTGCTGGGATCCGGCTGCTCGTCAAGCGGCAGCCTTGCGGGAGGGTGAACCCTAACTGCTGCAAATGTCAAGGGAGCTTGCGACCAGCCCGTCAGCACCAGATTGTTGGTTCCCAATTCATCTCTCCTCGCAAGATTCCACAGCTTGACCTCGGCTACAGAAACAATCCGGACCCAGCACAGCCCTTCATTCATCTACTTGTAGATAAACCCCTTTGACACCCTACCACCTCAGTGTTCTTGCGTTGGGTCAAATCCCTGCATTCATCGTGACCAAGCAATCTGGCCACTCTGACCCAATGGACACTCTCAGGAGGGCCCAAGCCGAACAAAGCTCTGCAATTTCCTCGCATGACTCTGCTCTTAGGGTCCTTGGCAAACAAGATATCATGAACCAGCGATTGGCTTAGCTCACTCAATTTCTCCTTGGCCTTCAGTCCGATCCATGTCTCCCTCCACCTGCAGAGGCCCCCTCCGCTTGACCAGTCTCTCAGGCCCCTTCCAACTCCCGAGGGGTTTGCTCCCCCATTCCAGAGAAATTCTAAGGCGATGTAGGTCGTTGTGGGGGTTTCCATTTAAAATTCACTCTGGTGTTCAACAAATCACCAGATTGCTTCCCCCATAACAATGCCAAGATCTTTTGTCCTCGGACTTCTCACTGACAAAGCCCTAAGATGGGCTGAGGTCTGATTCCAGGACTATTCCAGCTTCGGTTGCACTTTCTCTCAACTCATCCAGGAATTCAAGCAGACCTTCGGAGATTCTGACCACACCGTCAGGTCCAGAAACCTCTGGATGATTAAACAGAGTCAGAGAACCGTCTCTAAATTCTCCATTGAACTCCATTCTCCATTCTCCATTGTTTGCGGCAGCATCTGGGTTGATCCCCCCCTGCGCTTAAGAGCACCTTCTATCATGCTCTCAACGGCTCCTTGAAGGACCAACGAGCCCTCTTGGAGGAGCCCGAGACCCTAGATGAACTTCTATCCTTGGCCATCTGCCTGGATAATTGTCTGATGGAGAGAAGCAAAGGAGGGAACTAGACAACAGGAAGTGTGCAATAGTAATTATCCATCTCCTTCCAGCCGGTTCTCTCATACCCAGACACAGGTCTGCTACTCTGGAACCAGAACCGATGCTGGGCACAAGGTGCTGGTATGGACATTAAGGACTACATCCTTGCCTGCCCTGTTTGTGCCCGCAACAAGTCTTCCCATCGACCAACTGCTGGACTCCTTCAACCCGAACCCTAAACCATTCCAAAGAGTCCCTGGTCAAATATTGCAATCGATTTCGTCACTGGACCCCCCCCCATCGTAGCCCGTTTCTCTCAAGCCCGTCACCTCGTTCGCGTCAGCTTTTCAAACAGCTCAACTGCTGATCAAACATTTCTTCCGTCTTCATGGCATCCACTGCCCCCAGGAGATTCTGACCTTGGATCTCACTTTACCTCCCAGGTTTGGCAACCGTTTTGCTTTGCACTCAACGCCAAAGTCCCTCTCACCTCAGGCTTCCATCCTCAGTAAAACGGTCAGACAGGGCGGATGAATCAGGAACTTGAGGCCACCCTCAGATGCTTCATGTCCACCAACCTCTGTGAATGGAGCCAGTTCCTTCACTAGGTCGAGTATGTTCATTATTCACACATCTCCGCCACCACTGGCATATCCCCCCTTCGAAATCTCCCTGGCCTACCAACCACCATTCATCCCCGCAGATGAGAAGGATATTGCAGTTACTTTCATCTGCCATCACGTCAGTCGCTGCAGACTCATCTGGTCTGTCGCCCTGGCCGCACTACTACGCACCTCTGGACAGAGCCACCACTTTGCTGACCAGAGACGGATCCCCGTCTACTCACCAGGGCAGAAGGTTTGGCTATTATCTCATGCCATCCCTTTGAACTCTGTCTCCAGGAAAGTAGCCCCTCAGTTCATCGGGCCACACGAAATAGAATCCATAAGCAGCCCGTCTCCATCTGCCTCCTCGCCATCATCCAAATTTTCATGTGTCCCAAGTCAAACCTGTCCTTACAGGTTGTGCCCTCATTCTGCGCAGGACTTCCGGGGGCACCATGGGTACACCGTCCTGGAGACCGCTCTTGGGTGCCACGTTCCTTTATTTTAGATCAGTCCCTGATTTCAGCGTATCGCTCTTCCATCTTGTTCCTTTGGACCGCCTTGGGGCGGTGGGTGGGGGGATTATGTTGGGATTGGGCTGCTCGTCAAGCAGCAGCCAGGCGGGAGGGTGAACCCTAACAGGTGCAAGTCATCAAGCCTCGTCAGGCTGAGCATGAAGGGAGCCTGTGGCCAGATTGTTAGTTCAACGGATTGCCCTTCCTCGCAAGGCTCTATAGATCGCCCTTACTCACAAGGTTCCACATCTTGACCTTGGCTCCAGAAACAATCCGGACCCACCACAGCCCTGCATTCATCTTTTTGTAAATAAACCCCTCTAACACCTTACCACCTAGAGTGTTCTTGCGTTTGGGTCAAATCCCTGCTTTCATCATGACAATGGTGTTGATATGCAGTGATACTGATATCCTAACGAAAAGTAGAGAATCCTGTTTTCCACAAAAAATCATCACAATCTCCTACAAACCTGTTACAATTGTCACTGCCCTCAGAACAACAAGTTGCCTCGCCTCAGCTTAACAACTACAAAAGCTGTTTGTAGAATTTCCCATGGCAACCTTGCATCAGAAGTTCAAAGCACATAGAAAAAGGTTTCCAGTTAACAGCAGATGGGATATAATGGAATTTATGTAGTCATGGTCCCACGTCGAAGACATGCAATGAAAAAGCAACCATCTCCTCGCTTGAGCAGAGTGAGTGCTGGGGAAGCAGTCGGACAAAAAAACAAAGTCCTTGACACCGCATTCACACAGGGGTCCTTCTTTTCAAAGTTATATGAATGGTCGGTGCCATGCTAGACTTATTTCCTCCATACAGACTTTGTTCTTAGTGTAGGGGTGAAAAGATGTTTCATATGGCTGAATAATTACATGCTATTTCCTCCTTTGTTCCTGACAGGTGACATTCTGTATTCACCCAGAAAAAAAATGTGTTATTTTTTTGTTTTTTATCCACCATCTTCACCAATGGTGTTTGGGGGGAAGAAACAATGTAGAAAGGTTCTTTTTCTCATGAATAGCCGTTTCAACATGTTAGATCATTGTCTAAAGTTGCTGCTCAGTTGAATTGTTATAAGTCAAAAGTTAAGTGTTCATTAAGGTTAATATTTCTAACATTTAGCATACTACTACTGAAAGTGCATTGCTGCAGTGAAAATGAGTTTCGATATTTGGAATATTCTTTTTGTTTGTCATTTTTCTTCTTTCCTGTTCCAAACAGAAGTTATTAATTTGCTTCCAACCAATATTTGGAAGTTTCAGGTGTCTTTCCCCAGGATCTTTTTTTCTTTTATAGATAGCAATATTTTTGTCAGCAAATGTGCTGGACTTGTTGATCTAGTGCCAGGTAAAATTGGCATTTAGAAAGTCATAAAGCGCTATGACGAGTAAATAGTTGTTACCAAAAAGGGGGAAGCCAAGTACTGTAATTTAATGCCTTTTGACATATGTTCAAGAAAATTCTGTAAATCAAATCATTTCAGAAGCTCCAAATGTGCATCGAAAATACATTCCACCAAAGAAGGAGTTTGTTGTAGATCATAATTTCAACCCCAAGCAGCACTGAAATTAACAACTATTCCTTTGAGTTGTTTTTCGGCAATAAAAAAAGTATTCCATTTTCAAGCTTTGTCATCCTCTATCTCATGGGGTTGAATTAAGATGGTATATGTGAAACATTAAATGAAGCAAGTATGCTTTCAAAGTGATGATAAAAATTGTATAAAAAATCATCATTTTACAGATCAGGACAAAGCCAGGACAATTTTGGGACAATCTTTCTCATATGACATTCTCATCCAAGTCACCAACATGCTCCCACGGAACATGAGGAAAAAAGGAAAGTGAGACTCTAGCACACAACTGAACCCTCTTCTTGTATTATTCGATGAATATATTTCAGTGCAGGACTGATTTGGTGGCAGAAATGCTGGCTGAGCTCAAAGAGAATGTGAAAGACAAAGCGCCAATAAGAGGACTTTTCTACAGGGACGCCTACAGCCTATGAAAAGGCTTTTATCAATCTGACACTTATCACACTTTCAGTCTTCCAATGAAATGGATCTTAGAATGCCTATATATTCAACATTGCAGGGAATAAATGCCGGTGAAAATGCAAAGGAGAAAGAAAAGACTGCAGAAAAGACTGAAAAAGATATAAATATAACTGAAGCTTAACATGTTTCATATATCTTTAGAAATAAACCCTGTGAAAATCTGTAACACATTGTACAACTTAATAGTCAAAACAGATCGCTCTTTCAAAATGACTTCAGCATTGGATTTTACATTACAATATGGTACTAGAACATGCGCAACATAAAATAAGTATTGCACTCTGAGACACAAAAGCAAGGTGTGGCATGAAGCCACATCACAATCTAAATTTGCGGTTCGGGTTTAAAGTGCTTCACAATGATGTGATCTACATTTGAACTGCATGGAGCACGTAGAGCTTAGGGTAGTAAACAACAGGATTAAAGGAATTGCAAAGAGACTCCTTGGTTGTGGTTTCAGTAAACAAACAGGGATATAATTTCATTCAAAACCAAGGAGAAAATTCATATTATGGATGTAATCCTTGTGTATAAACAGTATAAACTATTTTGAAGCATACCTAACCTTAACACCAACAATGCACACTACCTTGATTATGACAGCAGAGATCAATGCTGCATTCGCATGCAGTTGCTGATTGTGTAAATGGTATTGTGGAAACAGTACTGTAGGATGTTGGCAGAGTTGAAAGCTCCAGAGAAGAGTCTGACATTAGGAGAACATGCAAACTCCAAACAGAATGGCTGCTAGTGGGAATTGAACCGGGAAACTCGGAACCAGTCAAGCTTAACTTGGAGACCAAGTACTGGCTTCAATGGTGCACTTGGGAGTAAAAATAGAAACCTTGTCCAAAGGCAAAAACAAGGGAGCAGCAACATTTTTCATAAAGTTGAACTGAAAACAAGAGATGTCACTACACACATAATTGTTTCACCTGGCAAGTTTTTTTTTCCTCTTTCTTTGTAGGAAAGAGTCCATCAATTCTGCTGAGCAATCTATAATATAAGGCTGCTCTATCTCTAGACAAATAAAAGTATCCTGCCAACATTTTATATTCCAGAAATAAAGACCTCCGGTTCAGTAAAGTGGAAGGCATCTCCAGAAAAATAAAGAAAAATACTTGTATTCTTTGAAATAATTGTGAATTCATAGTATTTATTTCTCTGCCCATCTTAATATATACAATTTTCTGAACAGAAGAGTTAAACAGATTGCAGGAATGCAATTTTGGAGAAGGAAAAAGAAAACAGTAAAATACTCAGGGACTTCCAAAGTACAGCAGGAATTAATCTAAAAATAAGGTGAGAATTGATGGGAAACGGAGTCTGACATTTATTACGATTACCACAGTCTGTAGGGACTGTTCAAAGTCGTTATATCAGCCAAGATCCTGTAACAGGCACCAGCCTGCAGCTCCTGATATGTATTTTTATACAATGAAAGCCCTGGAGGAAGTAAGGGAACATGCAATAAGATCATTAACTTAAGAGCACTAAACCTCTCACACCTTCATTCATCAGTACGATCTGTACGAGCAGTCCAACTGAACCGAGCGGGCTTCTGTGTTCTGTTCAGTACAAGCAATGCCACGCAGGGCTGTGAAATTTGATTTCAGAGCTTGCCTTCGATGACTTCTCAACATCATGGATATGCTCATGAAAGGCATGTTCACTGCTGTGGCCAGTTTCCTTTGAAACTGTGCCTTTTTCTTTTTTTAAATCAGTTATTCAACGCTTTGACAGAAAGAAACCAAATTAATCCAGAAAGAAAATGATCCCTGGATTTTCTCTAGAACCGCCAGCACATTGACTTTCTGCTCTCAGGCGAAATGCCATGAAATTTCTCAGACATTTGTTAAATTGTAATAAATGTGATTCACCCAACGCCTTATACGTTTATAGCCAGCATAACAAAAAATATAAGTATTTAAATAATCCTCAGTAGTACTTTGTGCTTATTGTTATGATGCAGGTAAACATGTGTCCCAACAAATTTAAATGTGTATGATGTGTATGATAACTGTTAATATATAGCACAGCATAACCAACATTCCAAAGAGGATTCATTATTGAGTCATCTTATCTGTGATTTCTTCAAAAAATTAACACACCAACCAGATGTAGGCAGAGGTTTCTTTCAACATACAACTAATTGAGGTGTAATTTAAGGAAACTACCAGTCTTCATTTCTCTCTATTTCAATGGTTATATCAAACCTGTATAACAATACTCAGAGTAGCAATGTTTACATACCTTAGGGTGATGTACAAGATAATGTATGAATCCTCAGTAACTTTGCTGTACAACTTAAAAACTATAAGCAAAGGCTGCCATCCCCTGAAAGTCTGCTATCACGCTATCTTATTCAGTGACTAGATAATATCTTCTGTTCGACATGCAAGAATTTTTCAAAAAACAGTAGCGTCTTCAGATATTGATCTGGTATTCATATACCAAATGTGTCTGTATGTAAATATACTGTATGTACATTTACATACACACATGTCCGCAATGCATTAACACTGTAAAGCTTAACATGCAATTCTATCATTTTTGTTGTTTTTTTTTAATGCAAATATATAGCATCAACGAGTATAATCACCATGGCATATTGTGCCTCTGTGACCGATTTTTTATCTGCCTGAGGCAAGGCCTGAAGGAAGGAGATAAAGGTGAAAGGAGAGTCCTTCAGAGAAAATGTATTCTTAAAAGTTAACAAACAGGTGCTAAAAGTGAGTTATTTTTATATACTGCAATGAACTGTGTCCAACAAAATACTGTGAATCAGTCCAAGACTGAGACAAAATCAAGCCTTTTTGTCAAATTAAACTGACAGATTACGTCAAATTAATGTACCTAACTAATGCAATGGTTATATTGGCCTAAGAACCAAAGGGAAACACATACAGAGCAGTTAAAAAAAGCTCATTGCGTTTGTTTAAATCAGTTTTTGCTGTATTTAGTGTGAAAAGACCGGGTAAGCATTTTGCCTCATACGGCACTGTAAAATGTTCGAATAAATAACTCCTGACTCAACAACTGCACATACTGGAGAACTAAAACTATAAATTCGACTTTGTAAGAAAACGTTAAAAAAATTACCTCTGGAATAAAATTATTTGGTCAAAAGAAACTACACTAAACTCAAAATAAATGCATGAACTAGGACAAAAACATAGGACCCCAGATTTTCCTCCTATTCTGCCAGAAAGAAGAAAGGGAGTCTTATGACGGAAGTCTTATTTACAAGTGTATGCATGACTGCAGATGGAACTTGATTGCTGGTGTTTACTTGTGAAATGCATCCTGGGGGGGGACACAAGCCATTGCCTCTCTGAGCCAGTCCCAAGTGTGAATAAATGCAGAGGGTTGCGTAAGGAAGGGCATCCAGCGTGAAACTTGAGCCGAAACAAAAATATGCGAATTAAACCCACGAATCTTATACATGATCCGTCGAGGTCCGGGTTTACAACGACCGCCATTGGTGCCAATAACCTACAGGATACCAGTGGAAATTGGGATACTGTGGATCGAAGAAAGAGAGGAGGTAGGCGTGTTCGGAAGCAGAGAGAGAAGAGGAAAGGCAAAAGTCTGGGACTGAGAGTGGGGACTATAAATATTGGGAAGAGGATTGGAGAGGCTAGAGAGCTGGACAATTGATGCAGAAACGGAAGGTGGATATACTCTGTGTCCAGGAGACTAAATGGAAGAGCAGAAAGGTTAGAAGCTTAGGAGCAGATTTTAAGTTGTACTATCATGGCAGAAATGGAGGAAGAGTTATCTAGAATGAGGAGTTTGTTGGGAATTTTCTCGAGGGGAAAAGAGTGTTAGATACATTTATGAGTCTGAAGCTGGAAATTGAAGGTGTGATGTTCAACGTTGCTGGAGGGAGTTAGGTGAAGTGATGAAGAATATCCCCAGAGGTAAGACAGTGGTAATTCAATGGTAATCAGTGGTCATATTGGTGCAGACAATAGAGAAAAGGAGTTGAGAAAGGCTCTGGTGGTCAGGGAGAGCTTCCAGATGACTGGACAACTACAGCTAATGTGATCAGGGAGACAGGTACTTGGTGTGATGCTTGAACGAAGGCAGATAAGGAGACTTTGTGGTGGAATGAAGAAGTGCAGGAGTATATACAGAAAAAGAGATTAGGAAGAAGAAAGGGGACACTTAGAAGACTAAAGAAAGCAGACAGGATTACAGGGAGCTACAGCTTAAGGTGAAGGTAGAGGTAGTAAAGGCCAAAAAAAGGGTGTGTGATGACTTGTTTGCTTGGTTGGATAGTAAGGAGGGAGAGAATGGTTTATACAGGTGGCGAAACAGTGATGCAGAGATGGAAAGGATGTACAGTAGGTTCAGGTGATTAAGGGCAGAGAAGGAAAGCATTGACAGATGCTAGAAGAGTGATGGGAAGATGGAAAGAGTACTTTGAAGAGCTGATGAATGAAGAAAGTAGTGGACATTAGTAAAGGTGAAGTGAGGAGGGCATTGAAGAGGATGAAGAGTGGTCCTGATGATATACCTGTGGAGGTGAAGAAATTTCTAGGAGAGGCAGCAGTAGAGTTTCTGGCTTGATATTTCAACAGGATCTTAGAGAGTGAGAAAATACCTGAGGAATGGAGAAGAAGTGTGATGGTGCCCATTTTTAAGAATAACGAAGAAGTGCAGAACTGCTGTAACTATGGAGGGATAAAGTAGATGAGTCATACAATGAAGTTTTGGGAAAAAGTAATGGAAACTAGACTGAGAACAGATGTCGATATTCGTGAACAGCAATATGGTTTCATGCCTAGAAAGAGTACTACAGACACAGTATTTGCTTTGAGAATGCTAGCAGAGAAGTACAAAGAAGGTCAGAGGGAGCTGCATTGTGTCTTTGTAGATCTAGAAATAGCATACGACAGGGTGCCAAGAGATAGACTATGGTATTGTACGAGGAAGTCTGGAGTGACAGAGAAATATGCTAGACTGGGGCGGGACATGTATGCAAGATGTAAGACAGTGGTGGGTGTCCTGTAGATTTGACTGAGAAGTTCAAGGTGGAGCTGGGACTACATCAGGGATCAGCTCTGAGCCCCTTCTATTTTTTGCAATGGTGAATGGACAGGCTGAAAAATAAGGTTAGACAGGAATCTTCATGGACCATGATGTTTGCAGATGACACTTTTCTCTAGTGAGAACAGGGAACAGGTGGAGGAAAATCTAGGGAGGGGGAGGTATTCTCTGGAAAGGACAGTAATGAAGGTTAGTTGCAGTAAGACAGAATATATGTGTATGAATGAGAGGGACCGAAGTGGAACCGGGAGGCTACAGGGAGTGGAGATAAAGAAGGTGGAGCATTTTAAATACTAAAGGTCAACAGTCCAGAACAATTGAGAGTGTGGAAATGAGGTGAAGAAACGGGTTCAAGCAGGCTGGAATGGCTGGAGAAAAGTATCAGGGGTACTATGCGATAGATGAATTTCAGCCAGAATGAAAGGAAAGGTGAACTGGACAGTCGTGAGAATATTGATGCTCTATGGTTTGGAGATAGTGGCATAAAAGAAAAGACATGACCCAGACCTTGAGGTAGCAGAGATGAAGATGTTGAAGTTCTCTTTGGGAGTGATGAGGATGGATAGGATCAGGAATGAGTCTGTCAAAGGGACAGCACATTAGATGTTTTGGAGATAAGGTCAGAGAAGCCAGACTGAGATGGTTTGCAATCTCGTTTTTCGTCAACAATGACGATGACAAAATTATTCTATCCCCTTTTGTCAAGATGATAACAAGATGGTTATGAGGTAAAAACAGGTCTTTGATGACTAAAACATGACGTCTTTGATGACTAAAAGATGACGAGACATGTGGTTTTTCGTTGACAAGACAAGAATGGACATAAATGTTAGCAAGTGGTTTGTCAGACGTTGACGTTGCATGAAATTTTGCTTATTTTGCGTGTAATCTGTCATTGAATCATAAAAGTGTCTGTAATGCTGCATCCTATACTTGTTTGGTCACACCTGTCACCTGGCACGGAGCGCACATTCTGCTCAACACACCTGCGGTCACTCAGCACTCAAATTGGACAATAGCGCAGCATCAACTAAGAGGCTTGGCGAACAGAAACGATGAGAGTATATGTGGACATATTTTAAATATAATCCAGCAGTCAACTTGTAGTCGGTTTTCCACATACTGTTGTTGCAAATGGGCTGCTTACTTAAGGCTAAAATTAGTGTCGTTACGCCAACGTCAATTCCCTAGCTTATTTGTTTGTTGTGTTTTCTGCACTCACTCTTTTTGGCAAGTGTAATGCGTTGTCATCTTGACCCATGTTTGAATGAGGGACGGAAACATGCAGGAAAATGTAGTAGTTAAGACTGGTTGCTCTATCCTACACACTTCCCATCTGTTTATTACTCAACCAGATCCCAGAGACCAGAACTCCGAAAGAGATACATGGTGAACCAAAGAACGACATGGCACAGTCCTCTATCCCAGCAGACTTCACATCGGGATTCAAATATGGGTCAGCCTGGTTGAGGTTGCATGATTATTAGTTAATTAAAGATAATATTCATCACAATTGCACTGGCAGAAAAGGTCAAATACAGCTTGCATGTTCCTCATCCATCACTCAAATTTCGGGCATGTATATGTTCATTGTACTTCTCAGACAGAAAGGTACAATTGCCAAAGTAAGAATGTTTTTGTTTTTGCCTTTTTTTGGATTAATGAACATTGATTCCACTCTTACCATTTAAATCTGTGTGTAATGCATAATCTTGGATCAGACAGTATTTGCTGTTGGATGGAAACGTTGTATGTTGGTGAAAATTGCTCATCTACAAACTTACATGTGTCGAACTTGTAGATCTGCTATTTTCCCAGCGTATGTGATACACTCCTGTATGATAAAGTGGGGCATCAATTCATGAAAAAAAAACAACTGAAATATGCTGGAAGAAAAGGTGAAATATGAAAATAAAAGGTTACTGCCAAAAAGCAATCTTAAATAGTTACTGACCCAAATTGATTAATTGCAAGACTATACTTTTATTACTTTTTTTTTTAACTAAAGTGACTAAACCTCGACTAAAACCTCTTTTAGTTTTCATTGACTAGAACTGGACTAAAATCGTCATAGATAATAATGACTAAAATATGACAAAAACTAATAAGAATTTTAGTCCAAAAGACTAAGACTAAAACTAAAACGGTTGCTAAAAACAACACTGATGGTTTGGTCATATACAGAGAAGGGATAGTGAATATATTAGTAGAAGGATGCTGGGGTTGGAGCTGCCAGGCAGGATGTCTCGAGGAACACCAAAGAGAAGATTTATGGACATAGTGAAAGACGACAGTTAGCTGGTGTGAGAGAGGAGGATACATTGAATAGGATTAGATGGAGGAGGTTGATTCACTGTGGCGACCCCTGAAGGGAAAAGTCAAATGGAAAAGAAGACTTATGATGTGGCAGCTGATTGAAACAACAGGTTGAAAGTGAACAGTACTAATTCTCTGCTCAGATTAGCAAAAAAAATGCAAACTGACAATCTTGCCCACATGAATAAATATGCTGTGAATTGAAATTTGGTTTCTTTTGGCAAAAAAGGGGATATTTGCCCCGGGAGGACGCAATCTTTAGATAGCTCATCCCTGTAGAGAATATGTGTTATCAATACCAAACTGAAGAGAAGAGGACCACAAAAAACAGTCACACCTACATTAAACATCTTTGAAACGTATCACAAAGAAGGAGATGTAGCATTTAGTGATTATCAAAGGTTCATACATGTACATTAGTGAACCCATAGATGTACCTAAAAAGAGTGCGTGAGAGACAAAGTGAGAGTAAAAAAAGAGAGAGAAAGATAGAGAAATCCCTTTTTAATGAGAGTTAGCCATCCACATGGCAGCCATTATATGTGGAAACATCATCACCACTACCTCCCTGGCTTCCAGGGTGATGCATCCATCTGGAGAAGGATCGCACTGCTGTGAGACTCTGACAAGATAAGGCTCACTCTGGGCCTATCGCAAGAAGAGATTGATGCACTACTCAATGGGAGGGGAGCTGACATTCATTTTAATTAGTCTAAAAAAATATTGCCTCTGTGGCATGTGGACTTCTTTGCTTTATCCTCAAATTCTCCTCTTGATCTTAGAACTGTAAAACTGGCTGCAGTGAGGTTTGAGCTCAAGACTATAGGCCACAAATCAAGGAAATATATATCTCACAAATCCCAATGACTTTACTGTGTGTCGGTTGTTTGATTAACATTTATGTTACATTTAAAATCTGAAAAAATCTAAACATAACAGGTTTCTTTCAGTATGAGGTCCAAACCAGGAGGAGTATTGCTTCCACTTGCCGTATAATGTCAGTTATGTCAAAAAAATGACGAAGACATGGCTTCGTGTGTTCAAGGGAGAGTGGCATGGTAAACGGGCCATTTTAATGAGCATGTTACTGAGAAAACTCAATAGATGATTTTCATTCACCAAACTGTTCTAGGGTCTACAATAACTGGTTAAATCTACACACAACACAAACGTGCTAATCACGCTCTTAGGTGAAGTCACAAGGAAAATAGACAGCATATATACAACATATACCTGTTGTGAGACCTATTAAAATCCAAACAAGAGTCTCTGCGGCCTTGAGAACCTCCGTACTGCATGTAATATATTTCATAAACCCAGCTGCTGATAATCTAACTACTCCACAGATCTTCTATTCAACTTCCATTCCCTGCCACTGGCTTCCAAGGCACGGTAAGGAACTAATTGATAATCAGGATTTTTGGGGATATCTGAAGCAATGGACAGCGTGTCTAGCAATAAAACTCCAATTCATAATCAACCCTTATAATAACTTAACAAACATTCAAGTTACAATAGTTAGCTGGTTGTATCTCTATATTTGAGATCAAGATGCAAGAAAATCTACTGTAAATTGTCCAATCTTCACAGGTTCAAAATTAGTAGTACTTAGTAGTTCAAAAATGGCGGAAGACTTAAGCGCCTCTCATTACAAAACGTTCAGTGACTTTGCTGGTTGTAACTTTACAGATATATATCGTAAAAGAGCAACAAAACTGCTATCAAAGCCACCTCTGCATAAACCCAGATGAGAACTCAGTAAAGGGCAAAACTGTGAGCATGTTGAAAGGTCATGCATAATGGTTTTATTTCCTCAGATGCTCAGTAATCAACTGTGCCAGTCACTAAGCCCAGCCTGGGTCAAAGATCACAAAAAATGAAAGAACAATGATCCAGGTGAGTAATTAATGGATGTGCAATGACCCACTTAATCAAATGCAGATCCCATTTCAATACTTGACATGTATCAAAACTGTCAACATAATTTTTAACTGAACAAGTTTTTTTTTTACTCCTTTTTAAAAAAAATGTTCATCAAACAGCTTGGCAGAGTTGCCAATTACTGCCAGGAAGCTGTGATTTGCGCCTGGCAGTCTCTCAAAAATGTAACAGTGGTTTGTGGGAGGATGAAACACTATATCTCCCTCTTCAAATACCCACCCCTACGGCTTTTCATCTCCTGTATCTGCTGTGCTTCCATCCTTCTCAGATTGTGACCTACAAGCACTACCTCTTGCCCTGTGACAGTGTTTTGGATGACTGCAGCAGTTCCACCACCTGACAAATTATTTTCTGGCAAGACATGTATGCCAGCAGTGTTTCCTGCCTTAATATCCCCAGGACCACTCCCTCCATTAGAGATGAGCTAGTGGTTGTCAGAAAAATATTGCAAACAACAGTAAGCCTAATCTTTTTGCATTAAGTCATGTACGTGTGTATTTATGGCTTCATGGAAAAGGAGTGCCTAAAGTGAAGTTAGCATTTTCTCCCCATGTCTGAGTGAGTCTTCTTGTAGATCTCGAGTATCCTCCAACAGTCCAAATTGCAGGTGACTAATTGAAGACTCTATATTGCCAAGACTATGACCCTCTGATCGACCGTTGGCAGCTGTTCAAGGATTAACCCCATCCTAGGACATTGACCACAGGAATTGGGTCCAGCCCCATTGCGACCCTGAGTGTAGTATAAAGCAGGATGGACATTTAATGAATGAATACTTTCATGTGTTGTGTGGTGTGTATGTGTGTCTGTTTGTGTGTCAGTATCGATGACAATATGAATTATTTGCATTAGAGTTACAAAGCAGCCTGACAGGGATGTTTGTGATTAAGTTACAACAGTACTAAATTGCTACTGACAGTCCACAATTAGGAGGCAGATCATCTCACATCAGATGTGACTAACCGAAGCAATCTCACAGAACTAAAGAGGCCTCTCTGATGAGAGGTGAAACATCTTCAAAAAACCTAAGTCCAATTGCCACAACAGGCTTCGAATAGGATTTACCATGACCTCAATGACTGAGAACCTTCATAGACACATTCTCACAGGGAGTAAATCATGCACTGGGAAAGTCATCCCCTGTCACTTACCTGAATGAATTGTGTGCTGTGATGGATACCAGCTTTCCAATTTGGCACCGTAATCCCATAATCTCAAGTTAGAGGTGGTTCAGTAACCTAATTGTTCAAAGTATTGTTATGGAACCCCAAGGATTCAAGAGCTGGAGTTTCCAAAAACTATAATTCCTGAGCAACAGTAGCCTCCCCAGGGCCTCTGAGCTCCAACTACTAATCCAGTGAAAGACCTTTTTTTCATCTGTCTCCAACAATTCCAGATCTCCAGCTCTACCTCCAGTCTGAGCCGTTTTTGCAGCTGTCCGATTCACCTTATTCAGTGATTCAGCAATCATCCAAGTGGTCTGAATCAGAGCTGCACCTAATGCCATTTGACCATGTGCTGCAGCAGCCCCTTAGAGTCACAGAAGCTTGCCATGCCATCTCATCCTGTGGGGCAGTAGACTTAGCCTACATCGCTGCAGCCACAGGTCAAGCCTTCATTGACACAGCTTACCAACTCAGTGGTGCTCCAGTTGTTCCTTTCTTCCTGTTCCTGTCTGCACCAGGGTTTTATCAGATCATCCTCCATTATAGTTCCAGCATCACTCCCCAAAGACTTCTCATAAATTCCTTCGAGAGGAGTTCCACATTGGCAAATTTCTCCTGCCATTCTTCAATTCATCTCAACCCATCAGCTCTACCCTGAAGTCCTTCACATGAGAACCACATTCAAGGGTCCACCAGTCTTTCTTGTTTCTTGTCTTCCTTCCATAACAGCTTCTAAAGGAAATCCTCCCGAACAAAATTTGCTCCAACATTGGAAACATTGCCAGCCTCCTCCTTCCAGGCTTCGCCACACTTATATTAACGTACGCAGGGCAATGGCTGTTGTTCCTCATGCAGAATCTATGCTGTGTGTGATTTGGGGCTATATAATGACATAGTGTCTTGAGGCGTTAGCTTAGCAGCGTTGGCGTTCTGCCCAGCCCTAAAGAGATCCATGGTGGCCATTAGCTTGATCTTGCCCTACCTTAAAGGTCACTTGCCTCTACTACATAGCTTCTGATGCAAGGGTTACCAACCTGAGCTCTCCAACTTCTTCCCAGCTTACTGCCCACCCACTTTACCCCCCGCTTTGTTCACTCCAAGCCCCTTGAAACTCTCTACTACTTTACCTTGCTCTGCCCTTGTTTACAATTGAGACATTCTTGTTGAAACCTTCCCAAATCCCCCAATAACACACAAATGTTTCTGTCTTGATATGGATTTAAGTTGAACTTCCCCTTTGAGACAAGCATAAATGGGAAATTACACTATTTGTGGGGCCGAATATAAAACAGACAGAGATGCTTTGGTTTTATGAGATTATGACGTAGCAGTGAGAGGGATGCTGGGCTTCTAGTAATAAGCCCTCGATCGAGACAAAAAAATGAATCAAATAGAGATATAACATATATAAACCCTCACCAAGAAAATTGCTCGAGAGATCATATCTCTTTTTGTCAATCTTCAGCACACTAACTACAAGCTGTCAACCACAATGAACATTCGAGTAATTGATTGTCAAAAAGTTATCTTCTTATTGATATAATTTTAATTCAATTACACATGACATTGCAGCCCAACATGTCAACCAATAGAAAAAGGAACTTGTTGAAACTTGCAAACATAATTTACAAAATTAATATTTCAGAACATCAAAATACTGTTTTATGGATGAAACTAAATCTAATCACTTTTACAAACTATAAAATGTTGCCATTAGCTTGTTGTCAAATGATCATAGTTCATGTACATGAGCAGCCCAACAGCTGATATTGTTTGTGAAATTTCTGAGCAGAAGAATGCAAAGTTACCTGCTTATCTGAATAATAATTGATTATTTATTCCCCTCATTTGATCACGTAACTGATCACCAACACATTGACGAGTCCTGAGAAAAAATGCCTTCACAGGCAGGAGAATATATATATATATATATATATATATATATATATATATATATATATATATATATATATATATATATATATTACTGATTGCTGATATGGATTGATTTTATTGTAGCAATTTACAGTGTTTTGAAATCAATACTGTTCAAATCCTAAGAATTTCCAGTTGTGAACTATTGCCTTTTCGTTTCTCAGCTTTACTATTTCTAAAATATATGCTTAGAATAGGCATTGAGCTGTTACTAGCTTTTGCATTTGTCTAAAAAACATTATACTGCTGTTTTTTTCTTATCTATATAAGTGCAAGGTGATGATTACTTGACTATTTAAGTTTGGGATATTTTCTGTTAAAGAGAAGCAATATTATGTGCTGCTTGCTTTTTTATTTAATGTATCCCCTCCTTTTTTAATATGCAAATTTATTGATAGTGGGTTGCAAAAATATTTAATTAATTTCTTACACTGGCAGAACAGATTTAAAAAAAATCCAAGAAGTTGACATGATGTATTTGACTGTATGTAAACTTCTGTATTTGAAGTTTGCCATCTGCAGATACCCTCAGAGAACAGTCTATTCCCTCAACTCCTCTTCCTCCTTCATTTAAATTATTATCTCCATCCATCTGACTGCTGCTAAGGAGCATGAAAGAAGTCTGCTCAAAGGCTCTGAGAGAGAGACAGTAAGTGACACACAGAGACAAAACACAGAACATCCCAACATAACTAAAATCCAAAATACCACACAGGACAAAAGAAGACTGTAGGGTTTTCTTTCAGTACCAAGGCAATAAGGGCAGCGGATTTTTATAAAATATGGTCACTCGCCATGTAAGACAGACAGTGAAAAACGGACTCTTTCTTAACACTGCAAGGAGAGATGTTATGAGAGTGATTGCCTCTGCATTGCAGCGATGTTTAGAGAGAAGGGATTTGAACCAAATTGTTTTACTCTTTTCACCCACCTCAGCCCCCTCACAACATCAAACGACATAATTCTATTTAATCAGAGGTAAAACAACAGTATAGCAGAGTGTGGGCTTTTGCCCCCCACCCATGAGGCACAGGCTTAGAAGACATCAAGTGGTGCTTAACAGCACCATCTAGTGGTAGAATGCACACGCAATGAGAGCACTAATCGGTATCGTCGAAAACATGGTTGGATAGTTTCTTCTGACTTTGTATGTTACCATAGTGGTGCCTGAAATTCATAGTTGAAAAAGACAGTGATTTTAAATATTTTTGTTGTTGTTGTTTTTTTTTTTTTTTAGAAAAAATACACAATTTTCTTGATTGTGTCATACTCACCTCAATATCAATACATGTAATAACAATGGATACTGATAAGCCTGAAGAAGGATTTTAAGTTTAAGCCAAATGTTTTAACAAGGCACACCAGTAAAATGTATTTTCTCTTTAAGAAAACTCATCCAAAAAGAGTATAACACATTACACTGTGTCAGTTTTATGGTGGTCATTTCATCCAGTCTTTGCTCCTCGTGTCTACATTTGTTTTCCAGAAAACACAAACACCAATGACAAAAACCATACCCACTGACAATGACATTGTTGCTCCTCATTGATTCTGGTGAAATGGCTAAATAATACAGAGGAAAGGGGGGAAGCCTTTTGTGTGTTTCCAACAAAAATGACAAGATTATTACAGTGTCAGTTTAAAATGTTGGGGAAATGTTGCTCTTAAGCACCTTGTTTGACTTTTGTAGACTCACACATCAGTATGGTTCCACAGGAGTCTGTAAAGTCCGTGAAGAGGTTTTAGTCATAATCAAACATGAACTTCTGTATATATATCAAACAGTGTCAAACAATGTGAAGTGCTGTTGACAATGTACAGCTGCCTGCCCAGAAGGCAAAGACCCCCAAACATCATTTTTGACAGCTGTGACACAGTGTGGTGACATGAACACTGTCCCATCACACTCTTCCTGAAAGCCAAAAATGCAGACAACCGTGAGACTACAGTTTTTGAAGTAAGCTGACAACAAGGGAGGTTTGGGCGAGATGGACTGGGTTGCTAACTGACTGAGATTGAGGATGACAATGCTGCTGCCTGCTTCAGGAGGCTGCTCTTATCAAAAACCCTTATCAGTCAACACCCAAAACAAACCAGGCTTCGGATTAACACTCACAAACAACATATGCACACAGCACACAAACACACGTACACACATAGCTCCCACAAACAGATAGAAATTACTCTCCACCTGCTAAATATCTCTCACCTCATCAAACATTCATGCCAGCAGAGCCAAAGGTGCTGAAGTCATGTGGTAGGATAGGATATTTTTTCCACCCACACAACAGTTTTTACCCTGCTTTTCTTGGATGATGTAGAAAGACATGAATTTTATTGTTCTAACAGATGCATGAGAATTTATCACAATGAGAATTTTGTATTCATTTTTATCCTTTTATTTTTCAATAAAATCAGAGAGACTGATATATCTGGAACATTTTTGTGAATTATATTTTTGATGTCTTCTTACATGATATGGTTTCTATATTATCAGGTATTGATGTGGTAATGATTCACAGTAATCCAACAATGAAATACTAACATTAGGTCTGGAGAGACAGGAACATACACAGATTCAGTCAGCGCCAGTATGTCAGGATTAACTTTCTATACTTTCTCAATTTCATCAGGCAATACATTTGGATGTTTTCTGGTCAAAATCTCGGCAACTGGACTTGATTTTCTTCACTTGAAGATGTTTCACCCCTCATCTTCAGTTCAGAAGAAGAAGGAGCCTCTCGGATGAGGGCTGAACGTCTTCAAATGAAGAAAATCAAGTCCAGTTGCCGCAAGAAGAAGGATGACCGAGGCACTGATAGCACGGTAACTTTATTTGGCCTTCAGCAACAATCAATCAAGAATTCTCATGAGGGCAACTTGGAAAAATAATTGCCTAACGCCTGTTGTTGACAAACCCCCTGACAAGGCAACATATCAAGGTCTTGAATTCAGGCTCTTAGTTTTTCCATAACTGCACAAGTCCTCTTGCAAAAACGCGTTTGCCAACATTTGTGTTTTACTTCAGTGTGACAAATCGGAGCTAAAAACCCGTTTCTTGCCCCTGAGCCATTATGGCTCCGACAAATAATGCTAACGAAGCTACATAATTTCCTGCCTCCTTCCCACATTTTATTTGAATGATTTTCCATCCTGCTGCCGTTTAATATTGTGTTTGGGAAGTATTGCACTCTATATACTCAATGTTTGCTGCAACTGTCTTACCATAGTCTCCCGGCCAATCGGAGCAGAGAAGACATACTCCAGCTGGAAAATAATTGCTAAAGCCCGATGACAGCTCAGCTGGAGCTCCAAGTTGCTGCGAAGGCCCAGCATCAAGGGGGAGGATGATGTTGCCGAGCTGAAAAAATAGTTAAGAGATGGGTATGAACACGAGGTGAAGAAATGGAGGATAGGATACGATTAAAGAAACTGAAAGCAAAGACACCAGCAATGTATGTGGGATAAGGTTTTTAAGCAATCAATTGGAGTTACAACAAAATTTCCTTGATATGACAACACTCCACTTTGTTGTTTGGATACTGTTTTATTTAAGGAAGATAAATCAATGCATTAAAAGGGTAATGCTCAGTTGCTAAATGTTCCCTGGCAAGCAACCCCCTCCTGTGTGTGTAGTGAAACAGCACTCTTGGTATTCGTCATTCACAGTTTGTATGCGCCATAGGGGGGACCATACTGTGGAGTGCTGAACTGTCACGAGGTGGGTCCGAATGCCTTTTCTCTTTTCACTTTATAGACTCTCTGGAGGATGGAGCGGGCAAGCGTTTCAGTTTTTTCTAAATTTATTCTCTATTTCTGTGCTGTCAGGAACCACCAGCCGTAACACAAGCAAGACAGACTGGCAGCATTTACTGGCAGAGAAGACAAACATAACTGCTCCCTATACTTATCTCACAGTAAATATTTGGACCAACTGCTTTTGTATATGCAGTTTCTGTAAAAAAATAACAAGAGGGTACATTTGACCTAGATGGATAAGTTTGATGATTAATGCCATAAACAAAATGTCAAAACCATGATTTTATCTACATGTGAACATTTGAGGTGTACGACACCTTCAATTGACATCAGCGTAATTGCTGCTTTATTCAGAACCATTCAAAATTGCTCACAAAGACTCAGACATGCACACAGAAAAAGGAGGTTGTTTCACACTGTGTCATCTCTTATGTTCCGTTTGATAATAAGCACTTAGGGTCTTTTTTTTTTTTTTACAAAACTCCCACTGCTAATAAAGCTTTTAACAAATGTGACTTGTTATGTAGGGTCATCAGTTTATGATTGACAAAAATGGCAAGAACTTGAGGTAATGAAAATTTTGAGTGCATTTCATTATCAAAATTATGCGATTTCCAACATCAACATTCGGAAAATCAAATCAGTGTTTGGTAAAATAAGAAGAATTGGGTTGCATACTTCAATTTATTTCAGATGAATCATCTAACTATTTTATTAATTAGCTAAGTGTTCCAAATAATTGATCTTCCCCTAAAAAGTTTTCTACCAACAAAAACTGGAGAACTGACTTATCATGAGATTGATTAGATTGAAGTGCTAGCTTGTTTGGAAAAAAAAAAAAAAAAAGAAAATTCAAACCCAGATAGCAAAATTAAGCTTTATCATTTTTTTTAGCCCGGAGTATCCAATTTAAGGTAATAGAGAGACATGGAGTGTGTGTTCTTTGCTCACTTTGCCTTGACTATGCTGCTCTGGCTGGCTATGGGCTCCAGCACCACCACTTGAGGTGCATCAAGGAAACACCAGCCATTGTGAACCCCAACATGAAGCCTCCTCTCCTGAATGATAACTGCCCTCTGTGACTCCTTTTGTCGTTGTTGTTTCTGAGAAAACATAAAAAGAATAAGACTTTGATTACACAAATTACGCCACCATAATTTTGGTTAATCTTCTTGGGGCACTCAAGCTTTAGAGTGTGCCCCGCCCAGCCAGCAGAAAGCTCTGACATTAATCAAATGAAACACTTTTAATAAATGAAAATAAAACATAATTTGCTAATTTCCCGAACATTTTGGCTTTCGGTATCTTGTATTCATATGTATACGACACTCGGCTGGGTTTTTTTTTAGTGGTTGGTTAAATTATCTTAATCTTTCTGTAAATTCAGTAAATAGGTAAGGTTGCAGATCATATTTTAGATTGTAAGATTAATGGACCAAATATCAAATATGCAGAAAAATTGTACATGACTGAGAACAAAAGAGTAATTCTGTTTTCTAAACTGGAAAAGAAAAAAAATGTACTGGATATTCTTCAGCATGTGTTACACTGCTGTTAGAGAGTGCTGGCTCTCGATACACTATTCTCTGAACTCTATACATAAACCCGGTGAGCAAAATTGATAAACAATGAACAACTGAGCCTGAATGCCTAAGCCCTAAAAATGACTTCCCAATTTCTATGCCCTTTTATTGCATATTTGATATTATGGTAAAACAAAGACATTTAGGTTTGATATTTCTATTTATTGCAAAGTCAGTCTCGATGTTAAGAAACATGGCAACACTTTCCTCTTATTCTGAAAGAGTGAAGCCACAATCTGAAATAATTCTAAATCAACTGCCATCTCCATCATTAATTTGTTCTAAAAATGTTCAGCCACAACATGAAAGGCTCCTGGAATTTATGCATCTAAATATCTTATCTTCTTGCCAGTTTGTTTTGAGGAAGCAGTACAGTCTCTAATGTCTTAATAGTCATAAATACCGTTAAACTGTATTGGACTCTGTATTTGTTCGTTCAAAAGCATTTGAAAGTTGATTACAGCAAGCTCTCAAAAATAAGCCATTCATAATTTCTTTGTGACCCCATCAACTACCTCTGTAGATCTGGGGTATTATACAAATGCCTCTGTCCATCTATATGCCAGCAGTACAAATGTGTATTGTTCTGCAAGCAGTGTGCGCTGACCTTTTGAAGCATGCACGCTGCAAACTAAAACCTGCCAATCATCACCAGGGATTTGAATGACATTCAGAATTATTTTCATTAAAAAAATGATCATATCTCTCGTTAAATTGGTTTCTACCACTTTCTTCTCAATTTATATATCTGCTCTCTCAATTGATTTGCTAGAGACTGTCTGACAATTTAAAAATGTCTCACAGAGGTTCAGGGTTAGGGTCTCGATTAGTTAACCTGACATTGTTAATCCCTGTATCAAACTTTTCACAAGCATGCTTTCATTTGCAAAGAAATCCTGTAAGCTGCTGCTTGTCTTTTCACCTGCTTATTAGTGTAACAGTGCCATGACCCAAGTTTATTGGCCCTCATTACCTTTTCAATCCCTAATTTCAAATGGAATTAGGTAACATTTCCTTTTAATACTGTGCCCCCTCAGTTTTAAACATGCCAAGCTGTAACTGACACTGTCCAACAAGATTATTGTGTGAAATTTTGAATGGGTTTTACATAGTACAGATATGTTGGCTTTTGGGTATTGTTCATAAATTTAAGGTTCAAAATTGTGCTTTGGTAATTTTGCAATCTTCTTTTTTCTGATTATTTTTGGTTACGCTTTATTGAAGTTATTGATGGTTGGTAACTGTCTATTTGTGAACAAGATCCCATGAGGTCATTTTGCAAAAATAATGGTTAACCAACAAATGAATTAATACAATATTAACAGAAAAATATCATAGCAAACAGATAATGCAATGGCAAAAGGGCTGTAGACTAAGGAATACACAAAATCATGATCGTATATTGAGGGAAAAAAAAACCTCAAATTAATGTAGAAGTAAAATACTGTTGAGTAGTGAGTTAAAATGATTAGACACACATTTCCAAATGCTTGCATACCATATAATTTGTATTAGCTCTTGATTGAGCTGACAATTTAGAGCTGACACTGTAATCCAAACTGAAAGAAAGAGTTTCCTGTTTTAAAAATATGTTTATTCAAACACTGGATTTAAGCAAGAAACATCGAAAAAAAAAAACGTAAAATACTCAGTTTAACTCAATCGCAGTGGCAGGGTGATCAACTTAAGAAGAGAACATCAACTCGCCATTGTTGTTAATGAAACACAATATGTTTCCGACTGTCATAAAAGAAATAAAGTCCATCCTGGCTCCCACCATCGCAACGGGACAGGTCCATGTAGAAACCAAGTGCATGAGCCCCCACTGACGCAAAATCGATGGGGACTCTGCCTCAGGATAATTTCAGACAAAGCATCAGCTATCTCTGGGCAGTAGATTTTTTAAGGTTGAAAAAAAAGGAACTCGGGGCATCTGTATCCTTGAGTTGGAGAAAACAGGACCTGGGCAGAGCCCCCTTTGCTGTCTCCCATAGGAAAGTGCCAAGTTCAAATCTCATTTCTTTTGGCAAGGACTCTGTTTGTATCTCCACCAAGCCCTTAATCGATAATTTTAATCAATTTTCAAGATTTTCCATTCCATTTTTATATTTCAAGTCCTTGCAGTTTGCCTGCCATTGAGTTCCTCAAAAGCGCAACATGTTTTTTTTTAAGTGGTACCTTTTCTTTTCATCCAGATGGTGAGGGTTTGCCAGCTTAGTTAGGATACTGACCAATTTGATGAATTCATTTGTGTCACTTCAGTAATCTGTCATTTCAATTTTCTTTTAGAAGGTCAGATCTAAAAAGTCATTAATGTCCTCCAAGGTGCAAAGGTCATTCAATATCTTATTGCTTCCGCAAAGTGAAGCAGTGTCTGACTCTGAGCCACATTCCATGTCATCGGCCTCACTTATCTGGCTTTCTGACTCACCATTATCTACAGTAGTTGATTAATTCTTGCTTCCATAAACACTTGGGAGCTCACCTGCCCTTGTAGGGCCTGCCCCCACAGAGGAACACTATGGTTCAAAGAGGACGTGGTCCTGATTTCAGCAAGTCCCGCTTCACGAGGGAAGTAGGCTCTCTCTGCACAGGGTCCTTATTGATAGGTAAGGGACTAGGGTTCACTGGACACGTGGCACCGGTGGGCACAGCGACGACACAGGTGGGCTCAGAGGCGGCAACGGTGGGCCCAGCAGCGGCAACGCTGGGCCCATCTCCAAAAACAATTAACCCCTTCCTCTTCAGAGACTGACATGCTGTAGCCTGGGATCTCTGCACCCCAGGCTCACAGTTTTAAAGCCGCTGGGGAGTTTTCCAAAACTTCTAATCTTCGACTTTTAGCAATTTGTCTAGTAGTACACCAGAGACGGTGATCTACATGGAAGGTACAGAGAGGGGCGACACTTGTATGACGGTTTCTCTGATGACCACGACCTTAAGCAATCAGCTGGTTGACAAGGGATTTATTTTTTCAAGATTACCACAGCTTTGTTCATTCTTGATGTATATGTCAGGTTTTTCATGTCCTAACTGCTCACAAACTGCAGTATACCTTCAACTGTCACCATGCTTTCCGGCGGCACTATCCGCACTCCCTGCCGAAGAGACAGGGGTGGCATCTTGGAGGGCGCCATGTCCCGGATACCAAGTGCTACTGGGCTAGTGCCAGGGCACACCTCCCAGCTCAAACAATTCAATTAATCACTCAATTCAATCAATACTACAACAACAACAAAAATAAAGACAGATGAACAACCAAAAAAAAAATGAGTTACATGAGTTTTCTAAAATGAGTGAAAAAGTGGCCTAAATAGGCCAAAAAGGCACTTTCAATGTCCTCCTCCCCCTCATACAGGTAAAAAACAAGAAAGAAAGAGAGAAAGAAGGAATGTAATCACATTTGCAAAACATGGACGACCAGACAGATCATTAAATGTAAGTTAGATGGTGCAAGAACATGGTCATTTAGGAACACACAGTCCAGCCTTAGTATAACTCATTAAGTCTGGATTAGTACAACGATCAGCGCTTGTACTTCATTATGTGTATGTGCCACACCTGCTATTTGAAGCTACCTGATTGAGGTACTGACTTGTTCACTTTCAGCTTTATTTCAAAACAAGGTCAATATGATAATCGGGCTGAAATGTTGGCTTGTTTGTGGTCCACCTGACTGCATATGTCTCACTCTGTGTAGCGTTGTTGTAATTATTGGAATTATCTTTTGTGAGCATAATCATATGCTACATCATAATTATCTTATTTTGAAAAGATATAATGGTTAACAAAAGCTTGAAAAGCCAGCCAATATGCCAACAGGTGCAAGTGGATTCTTTTCCACCACTCTGTTGGTACGTCACCCTATTCGTAACCAAAGGACAAAAGATCATCCGTGACACATTGTTCATTGGCAAATGTACCTTGACATTTTCAGTTTAATATTGAAAAGAGGAAGACAATAAGTCCAGCCTGCATTGTGGTTTGAATTGCAAAAGCGAGAGATGTGTCTGATAAACAATATGGTTATTAAAGTTTGGAAACATTGTATAGGGAAAAAATTTTCTTGCAAATCTAGGTCTCCAAAAATCCAACCTCAGTTACTCTGAATAATGTATTAGCATCCGTATGAACAGTTGTGAATAAATCCAATGCCACAAAACAAGAGGGAAAATATATAATTTTATTGTGGTGTGGTTTAAATTTTGGGATCTAGATTTGCTTTAAACTTTCTAACCTAAAATTGCAGCCATACTGAGTGCCCCTTCACATCCTACCCCTTTTTTTATTTGTATTTTAATATTTTTACACACTATTCACTCTCTCTTGACATCTCTAACTCCCACTCCATATCGTTCCTTTCCTTTTCTTGTCATTATCTCTTTCTGTCCCTCTTACTGCTCAAACCTTCCCCATATCCTCCCACACTTTCTCAATCAAATTAGCATTTCAATTCAGGTTTATTTTTTTTCTTTTAAAGAAGTAACAGCAGGAGCAGGGACACCATCTTATCCTCTCTGGCTACAATAGAAACCACATAAAACACAGCTTGCTCCTGCTCTCCTCATTTTACATCTGCACTGACAAAACTCCAGCCCTCTCCATCCATTTATCTGTCTGGTTGTTTACTATCTACCTCTTCTTGTTATCGTCTCTCATACTCTTACTTACCAGCAACGGGCAATATGTGAACAGCGGTGTACCATATTTTTCTGTTTGATGGGGATGGAGGATTAGATTCTTTCATTGTAATCTCAACTAATACCTTTCCTCTCGTTTTTGCTTTTAGAAAAATTCTCAAATTCAAACTCATTTCTCAAGTGCTGTTTTTTGTTAATAGAAAGACGAAGGGCCTTGCACAGCTCCAAGAATCTGCCACATTGAGAAAAAGAAAGGGATATGCAGACAGTAAGAATTAAAATGTGCACTTTCCAGGCGAGGCCAATTTATTGTTTTAATTGTTTTTATTATCTATTTTTATTTACTGATATGAGATGGCAGTGACTCATTCATGCAAAGCTCTATGTATAGGTTTTTTTAAAGTGTGTCAGTTCTCATTGGGCTTGGGGAGTATTATGTAACTGTCCTCCATCTGCATCACATAGGCTAAGGCTGCAACCAATTAATGTTTGGCACCTGGGTGCCAATACTAAGATGCACCCTCACTGTGGGGCAAACATCACACATTTCAATCTGAGACTCAACTGCCTACACTGCAACAAGCAGAATAATTGCTAATTACCTGAGGAAATGATGGAAAACAAACAGCGTATGACAAATCCCTGTGTCGAAACTGCACAAGAAAAAAAAGAATACTGTGTTCTTGTCAACTCATGGGGGGCCTTGTTACTTTTTTGCATGCTTTACAATTAAATGCCTGATGTAATTGGATTGTCTTTTTGTCATTTGCATTCATGGAATTTGCTCAGGTGTTTCTGTGAAATCCCATCCAGACAGATTGGTCATGCCTTCTTGTCCTCAAATGTTTTGTATGTTTTCTTTTTCATTCAAACACACAACAGTGGCCCTAAGATTGGGGGAGAGGGGGTAAGAATTTGCCTAGTGGGCGAAGAACTCTCTGCTTCTGCTCCACTTGAGCTAACTGATAGACTCTGCAAAAAGTTTTCAAACTGGCTGTGAATGGAAGTCCACAAGTAAACACACCACATTTCTGACTACACTATCCATTTGGCATTTTGGTGATTGACAGTGTCTGGAAAACCATTACTCTGCATACTAATGTAAAGAATAGTCCGTTTGACTTTATGTGGTACTGCCGGTTTAAGATAACCACAGCCCTGCATGGTCTTGTCTCATTTGTGACAAATGAGGACAATCAACTCTTTGAAAGGAAGAGAGAAGTTAAAAAAAAGGCCATTTCAGTCCAGTCTGTAAGAGGCATCCCCCTCAGACTTCATATTGCTTTTTTTATTCTTTCAAATTTCTCACAATTGTCCAATGCAGATGGAGTAGTGCAGCAAGTCCAGCTAGGCTTCCATCTACCATCTACAGTCTGCTGTTCCCCACCAAACCTTTTTTTTTTTTTTGCTGCATATCAAATAAAAAGACATGCAAGAAATTCTTGTGTACCATTCACACAGATTCAATCATCCTGAAGTAAGGTTAGTCACACCTTCTAAACAATCTGTCACTTTAAATTAGAGTCTGGCTCGGAGCTTGGATTTCAGTTTTATCCAGCTACTCTACTTTTTGGACCCAGTTTTTTTTGGGATGTTTAATGTCTTTCTTGAGTAAGTCACCGTACTTTCCGGGAGTACAGATTCCATTTTCTGTATGGCCCGTCCAAGTCCCCCCCAGATGTAACCAAGGTCACCACAGTGTCAAGGCAGTTGCTGTTTTTTTGTGATTTGAATGTGTCAAAAGACATTTACTATGAGTAAGCTAAACCACAACAGTTTGTGCTCCTATTGCAGCATGACAAGGACATTACGAGTGAATAAGATGATTCATTTCATATTTTTCGGAGAGCCCTATGTGACCAATCAGAAGTAGAAGGGCCCTGTCATGCCAGCATCATGCCTGCTCACATTTATGTTTCTGGTTCACTGGATACAGACCACAGACCTCTACAACCTAACCATTTACCTCCTGCCTGGTCTCTAAGTGTGGTTCAGTGGAGGTGGAGGAGTCTGGGGGTTATTCCAGGCCTAGGATAACAAAGATGAAGGATGTTGTTTCCATGTCCTGACTTCTATGGATCAAATGGATACATTTTTCTACAAACCAGCCCCAAACCAAAATTTGTCATGGCCCTCTTTTGAGAGGAATAGGGGGGTTATTTTAACAGAAATAGTAAATCATAAAATCTTTGTGAATCTCATGTTCAGCTGACAGTACTACAGTGTTGTTTGCTCCAAACACATATTTTATTAAATAAAGAGGCAAATCCCCATTTATGTTATTTGTCAAAAATCAATCAATTTTCTTCATCTTTCTTATTCGTCAAATAAATATCTGGTCTGCATAATTTCCCGGCTTATGTAAATTAACAATGCATACTGCAGGCTGTAGATTATATTGTATATATACATAACTATATATATAAAGGTTATATTGTCCTGAAAGTGATCTATACCACTATACCACAATCAATCAATTTTAGAGAGCAGAGGAAAAAAGCACAAGTAAAATCTGTAAATAATTGCTGCACAATATATCCAAATTATAGTTATGAGTGTCTTTTCATTCAGACTGCCTGGTCTGATCTTGCCTTTTCTCCTCTACTTCACCCAGTGATGGGGAATATGACAGGGAAATAGCTTTGTTGCTCATACGACAGGTCTGCAATGAAGTGTTTCAGAAGGAAAATAAAAGACATCTAGAAACAGTTTATAAGAGAATATCAGTTAAAAATGCTGCTTTCTCTCCCCGACATTTCCCTCCTCATTTGACTCCTTCGATTTTTTTTTATTTATTTCTGTTTTTCTCACCCTGTCAGTTTCTGTCTCACTCTACCTCTCCTTCTCACTATCCTATTTCTTCTCCCTCTTGCCCCTGTCTACCCTCGTCACAGATTTCTTCCTCCCTCATCTTAAATATGAATATATTAGGTCTAAGAAGCTTAAAGAGAACAATGAAAGGGGCCCAGAGTTAAATTATACTCAATTTTCAGAGTCAACGTAGAAGGACTTCTCTGTGTGATGGGTGCATTGGTGCAACGGTGATGTCTTTCTGACTTCCACACAAACATAAGCTTGTTGGCTCCGGTTTTTTTATGTTAAACTTATGATATTACCCCAGATATTGCTTCTGGGACTGTTAAACCAGGCAGCAGCTGTGTAACCAATCAACACGGTCCCTTCAGTAATCATGATGTGCAATTGACAACTGGGGCGGAAAAAAAGTGAAATGTTATCTGTGTTATCTGGGGTCGACATGCCTGGATGCTTTTTGTGTTATTAAAAGGGAGAAGGAATGGCATAATATTGCTAATTTGCATGCTTTTCAAAGCAATTTCTGGTCGAGCTTTGTTAACAAAATAAACAAGAGGAGCGCTTTGGAGATGCACTGCTGGTTAATTTTTGGCTCCTCATTAGCAAAGTCATCCTTGTGCAGCCCTTGTGTGTCTAATCACTCTATTCTGACATTATGTTTAACCGTGCACACAAGACAAAGGGGTTTTAGTCTGAATAGATTAAATTGATATCGGAACATGTGTGTTTTCCATTTTGCAAGCTTTTCTTTTTTCTCCAATCCCTTCATCTCAATATTAATCCAAAATTAAATGGAGGAACCTCTGAAGAACAAAGCATCCCTCAAATGAGTGTCATTGTCTCATATTACCAACATTCAAAAAGCAGTCGACCCTCCCTGGGAGGACAAAGTAGAAAGATAGGTGAAGATGACACATTAGCAAGAAAAATTAATTTAGTCAGGACATTTTCATTTGAATAAAAACAAGCTGCTTAAAATGATGAAAAGTCATTTAGGGTGAATTTGGAAATAATAGATGTTTGAAGAAAAATTAAAACCAGGTGATAGCAGCCTCATTGTGCAAGTTTGGGGAAAGTGAAGGAAGATTATCTGGAATATAAATTACTTCCTGAAGGTAACTTTTCCTTGCTCAGAGGGCAGGACATGAAATGACTGAGCTAGTTTTATCTGTCAGCCTCAACCTGAAAATATGATGCTAAAGGAGTAAATTATTCTGGACACTGTAAACGCTGAGAAGGGCCATTTAACAATTTTAAATAACTGGCCCAAAGTCCAGCGAAAGGCTGATGAAAACTGTTATCCACTTTGTAAACTCACATGAATTAATATCAAACAATAATGGAATTTTTATCTTTGGCATATTGGTCACGTAATCTAAAAAACAAAAATAGATAGATAAACAATATTTCAATAAGAGAGCACATTCAGTATGTCTTTATATTTCAAAAGGATAAATAATATTTGCCAGCTTAAATGTTTTGAAAATGTGTAACTTTGTCAATGCCTAAAAGCACTGTCATTCAATATTTAGTGATCTATGCACGCCATTGTCGCTTAATCATTTCATTTGACTGGGGTATTCATGCATTGTACCATAACCTCAAAAACATGTTTTGACAGTGAATAAGTAAATCATACATATTTGAGTAAAGTGAATATGTGAAGGCATCAATGAAGACTGTTCAATTGTTAATGAATGTGTAGAAAAATCTACTTCTCCTCAACGATGTGCTTCTTTTCTAATTTATAATGGGTTATCCTTTGACTTATGATCGACCCTTTTTTTTTTTGCAAAGTTCAGAGACCATACAGAGTACTTGTTTTTAGAATTTGTACTCACATCGTGGCATATATGGATGAAAACATAAGCTCCTAGGATGGTATAAGATGATAAAGGTCTTACTGACTTCAACTTGAGATAAAAATGGCAGCGCTGTATTAACAAACGTATGACAAGTGTCAGCCCATAAGCTGTGTGTGCTCAGTTTTAAATGTCTCAGACACCATTAAAGCCAACCAGCAGCACTGATCATGAGGCCCACTTTGAAATTACTTGGGCTTGTACTTCACTGATACAGATTTCAGAGTAGGAGACCCACTATAAAAAAAAAAAAAATTAATTTCAATTTTCAAGAGCAGAAAATCTAGGGTTATAAACCCTGTCGCCCTCATAGCCCCAGTGCAAAGGAAAGAAAGCATTTTTGGAAAAGAGACAAACTTCAAACATGCTGTATCTTGAAGATCCCATGACAACCCCATAAATATATAATGATGATATTGAGACTGGGGGATATTCTGTAGAATTCCTTACGATTCTAGACTCCGTTCATCCCTCTATATGAGTGCTCAGGTTCTTATATTCAGGTTAGCCTTCACTTTTAATTATCGGTACTTTTTCAACATTAAATTAAGTAATGTTAGCCTGTAATGCATGAGTAGGTAGACTATGCACAAAAATGTACATTACCATTTTACTCGGCAATTAACTTACCATACTTGTTCACCAAATGCTAGACAGCTTCTTCTTGTACCATTCAAGCTGTTATTCTTCAAGCAAAGTCAAAACCATGAGTCTGTCTGCTGACAAACTGTTTATCTCTAGCTGAATTCCTTACATTTACTGGGGTTCTTTTGAAAGATTGGTGGCTTTATAACTAGTCTGAAATTACATTTCCTGTCATTAACTTTAATTGCGTCATTATACAAACACAGTACATCACTGCCAATGAGCACAGTACATTTTGCAGAGGTTCAATTAGATTTGCCTAATGATATTGAGATGTACAATATGTATATTCTTTGACTTCCTGCCAGAGATAATTAAATCTCAGACTATTTTGATACGTCTTCATAGTTTACACCTACCATATTAAGGTGAGATGACAAGGAGGCTGAGATAGTAATTAATTTTTTTTCAGGTCTGAGTACAGAGATGACTCATGTTCTCTATTTGCTGGTGATAAGTTACAAAATGAATTCTATGTCTAACATTTCTACTTCTGCTTGAAACCTGCCAAAACTCAAAAAAGAAGGCCAAAATGGCAACATTGAAAAGCCAATGGTATTTTTCAATGTCTCCTATAGCAGTTCTTTGAAAAATCAAAATAGGCTGCTCCTGTAAAGGATAACTGTACAGTGAATTAGATAGGAAAATTCAAAATGACAGAAAAACAGGTACTGTGCCCGTCATTTCCTCGTCTACACATCGCAGTCCAGTTATTTCCGATATTATGTTATATTCAAATCAGTAACCACGTCAGGTCAAAAGTTATTTTATTTCAGTCATGTTAGAGAGTAATTACGGAAATGTGAGCTCAAAGGTGCACAAACACACATACACATGCATATGAATATACATAAATATGTCAAAGAGCACTACTCGAGCATTGTTTGTTTGCAATTTTGCAAACAGACTTATCATAAAGGTATCAAGATAAGAGTATATTTCACGGATAGTGGTTCTCATTTTTCCTGTGTGTGGGCATATTTTCATTACCTCTTCGGGATCATTTCTCAGATACATACCAACCTTGTCAAGACCAATAGTCCTCACTGGTCCTGAAAGCAGTTTAATGCAATTGCCTTACATCCTGGTTAAGGTTAGGTATTGTTTATAAACTGAAGTTAGGTAAAGGCGAGGCATGGATTGAGATAATGGCATTGTCATGTTTCTCCAGTCAATAATAAGTGGAAGACAATGCAATATCCTAAAAAGAAGTTACACTATCATCCCCCATTCTTACCGTCATCAGTTGCAGCCATGTGATATACTGGTAAATAGTGTAAACTACATGATCTTATGTAAATGAAGAGTTTCCAACTGGATATTGGAAAATTCACTGACAGTCAGTCAAAGAAAAACTATACATTGGTTTACTCAGTTAAAAATATAGAAGGCATAATGACAACATTTCGGGCTTTGAATTTTTGTATACGAAAAACCATCATATATCCCTAACCATGATTTCTGCACAATTACAAGACCAGGCATGCTACTTTTTGACCACTTCGCTTCAAGTCTTTCTGCTGGCTTGATTCTCCTGCAAATATAAATTTGAATTGACCTTCCAAATCTATTGATCATCCCTGTCAACCAACTTGAAATACAATGTTTTTTCAGCTTAAACTTAATTTTCCAAGTTTGATTAACTTGAATTTCTTTAAGTCACCATGATCATGGGGGGAAATGTCATGCAAGTGAGTGGGAAACAAGATGAAGACCACTGTTGGCAGTAACTATCACGTCAATTGAGTGAGGATAACTCCTTCATCAATGAGGTCTCAATGCTAACTGGGTGTAGCCCTGTTCCTCCTTGATGTGAAAATAGAAGAGAGTAGATATAAGCAGTAAATGTAAGATATAAACACTTTTTTTGCAGTAGACTGAATGAAATGGGATTTGTGTGGCTCAGACCAACACAAGTTTGTGTCCCCTTCCAAAGAGTACATACACACATAAAATGGACAGTGAGCAGATTAGTATATTGGGACTGTGTGTGTGTGTGTGTGTGTGTGTGTGTGTGTGTGTGTGTATGTGTGTGTGTGTGTGTGTACACGAATGTGTTGCTACCCACACGGTGGATGTTTGCTCCCCCATATAGAGGGTGACTCATCCATGGCAAGAAACAGTGACAGCATCATTAGCATGCTGCTCTCATCCTCCCACTTCCCTACTCCTTAACAGATTTTAACTGGTACAGTGCTTCTACCGATAAATCACATTTGCCCTACTGCTGAAGCTCTCCCACTATGGCCAACCAAATATATTATAGGTCTAACTCTACCACCATTACTGTTTTATTATGTCCTGTTTTATCCTGAAACACACCACATACTGTAATGCCAACACTTGACATGTACATTTAAACAATTTAAACAACACGTGTACCACAATATTATAAATGTATTGTTATGTTGCGCAGTCAGTTTTTCATTGGGTAACATAACTAATAATATGAAACTATGCATCCCCATGTAAAAGAAGAAAAGACATATAATAAGCATATATATATGTAAATATGTATATATGTATGTATGTATGTATGTGTGTGTGTGTGTGTGTGTGTGAGTGTGTGTGTGTGTGTGTGTGTGTGTGTGTGTGTGTGTGTGTGTGTGTGTGTGTGTGTGTGTGTGTGTTTGTTCAGTTCTTATGGATGAAATATCCATCCATCCATCTTCTGCCGCTTATCTGAAGTTGGTTCGCGGGGGCAGCAGCCGGAGCCCAGACTGGGGAGCCCAGACTTCCCTCTCCCCAACCACATGGTCAGGCTCTTTTGGGGGGACACCAAGGCACTCCCAGGCCAGCCTAGAGACATAGTCTCTCTAGCGTGTCCTGGGTCTTCCCCGTGGTCTCTTCCCAGATGGACATGCCCGGAATATCTCCCCAGGGAGGCATCCAGGAGCCCTCCTGACCAGATGTCCGAGCCTCAATGCAGAGGAGCAGCGGCTGTACTCCAAGTTCCTCCCGGATGGACGAACTTCACACTTTATCTCTAAGGGAGAGTCCGGCCACCCTGCAGAGAAAACTTGTTTCGGCCGCTTGTAAAAGCGATCTTGTTCTTTCAGTCACTACCCATAGCTCTTGACCATTGGTGAGGGTAGGAACGTAGATCGACCGGTAACTTGAGAGATTCACCTTCTGGCTCAGCTCCCTCTTCACCATGACAGACTGGTACAGTCCACATCACTGCAGACACTCACCGATCCGCCTGTCGATCTCCCGCTCCATCCTTCCCTCACTTGTGAACAAGACCCCGAGATACTTAAACTTCTGCACTTGGGGCAGGACCTCTTCCCTGACCCGGAATGGGCACTCCACCCATTTCCGGTTGAGCACCATGGTCTCAGATTTGGAGGTGCTGATCCTCATCCCAGCTGCTTCACATTCTGCTGGGAACCACTCCAGTGAGAGCAGGAGATCGTGGCCTGATGAAACCAACAGAGCTACATCATCTGCAAAAAGCAGAGACTAGGATCCTGTGGCCACCAAACCAGATCCCCTCGACATCCTAACTGTGCCTAGAAATTCCGTCTTTAAAAGTTATCGACAGAATCGGTGACAAAGTGCAGCCCTGGCAGAGTCCAACTCTCATCGGAAATGTGTCCAACTTACAACCGTCGATGCGGGACAGGGACCAAATGGCCCGCATAACAGCGTTCGGTATGCCGCATTCCCGGAGCACCCCCCACAGGATTGCCCGTAGGACACGGTCAAATGCCTTTTCCAGATCCCCTAGACACATATAGACTGGCTGGGAAAACTCCAATGCCCCCTCGGGAACCCTGCTGAGGCTACCGAGCTGGTCCACTGCTCCACGACGAGGATGAAAACCAGACTGCTCCTCCTGAATCGGACGTTCAACGACCCGGCGGAGTCCCCTCTTCAATACCTATGAATAGACTTTAACAGGGTGGCTGAGGAATGTGATTCCCCTATGGTTGGAGCACAACCTCCAATCCCCCTGTTTAAAAAGGTGGATCACCACCCTAGTCTGCCAGTCCCCGAACTCCTCCCATGCCTGACTTTTTGCCTCGGTGACCATCAAAGCATCATGTCGCTTGGCCTGCTGGTACCTGTCAGCTGTCTCCAGAGCCCCACAGGCCAAAAAGGCCTGATAGGACTCCTTCTTCAGTTTGACAGCATCCCTCACCGCTGGGGTCCACCAGCTGGTTTGAGGGTTGCCGCCCCGACAGTCGCCAACTGCCTTACGGCCGCAGCTCCAATCTGCCACCTCAACAATGGAAGCGCGAAACTGGGCCCATTCAGACACAATGTCCCCTGCCTCCCTCGGGACGTGGTTGTAGCTCTGTCAGAGGTAGGAGTTTAAACTCCTGACAGGTGACTGCCAGACGTTCCCGGCAGACCCTCATGTTACGTTTGGGACCAGCATCCTCCCCCACAACCGGAGTCAGCTCACCACCAGGTGGTGGTCACTTGACATCTCCACCCCTCTCTTCACTCAAGTGTCCAGGACATGCGGCCACAAGTCTGACGACACAACCATAAGGTCGATCAAAGAACTGTGGCCTCAGGTGCGTTGGTGCCAAGTGCACATATGGACACCTTGATGCCTGAACTTGGTGTTTGTCATGGACAATCCGTAACGAGCACAGAAGTCCAATACCAAAACATCACTCGGGTTCAGATCGGGGCACCCGTTCCTCCCAATCACACCCTTCCAAGGAGCACTGTTGTTGCCCACGTGAGCATTGAAGTCTCCCAGTAAAACGAGGGAGTCCCCAAAAAGAGCGCTCTCTAGCAGCCACCCTAGGGACCCCAAAAAGGGTGGGTAAACTGAACTGTTGGTGGGTGCATAGCCAAAGACAACAGTCAGAACCCCTCCCCCACCTGAAGGCGGAGAGAGGCTGCCCTTTTCATCGACTGAGTTGAAAACCAGCTCAAGGAGGGGCAGGTGAAAAATACCAAAGGCAAAGTCTTTTTAACAATTGGAGAAATAGGGTAGTTTTACGCAGCAATGAGCATCAAAAAGTTCTATCGTAGGATATCCTCCTGAGATCAAATATGGAGCACTATATATTTTTTTCATGTAAAACATCTAGTTGGTTTTCTAAAATTAAGATTTTCCCTTAAATTCACTGTATGTTGCAGGTAACAGAAGTAATGTAGGTAGCATGCACTTAACAGAGGTTATATGTTCAACTGACTTCCAGCAACAAATAAAAATGTGGCTCCTGAAAAAAATGGAAAATGGCTCCAAAGGAAACCAAATATCATGCGTTTATCAGATTAAATCTCTTCATTTTTTTGGTTAGAGGGCATATTTTTCATTCATTTAGACTATAATGTAGCCAGGATAAAGGAAAAAAATAAGAAGGTAAAACCCTGGTTCCAACCTCAATTCTCAATTTATGGTTCTCTTTGCATTCAAAGACATTCTCTGTCTGGTCTGACTAAGAAGGTCTATAACCATTTGCAGTCAATTTCGTCCAATCATTGGATCATCAGTCATTCCAAAAACGTGCATTTCATGAATACATAATGTGAACCAAACCCATTAACCCAACTCCTCTGTACTATGTTAGTTACAGTGGATGGGGGCCTAATTAAGAAAAAAGGCACTAAGCTAGCACATTTGGAGCTTCAGCCAAACTCGACCTTCGAGACTGATGTTCAAGACATCTCTTAAGAGATGTCCAACCTTCTTTTATATAGTCCCACATCCACTAAAGCAATCCTACTTTGAATGATCTTTCTTATTTCAGGAAAAATGAAAACTTCTTGGAGCTTTGTTGGTATTCTTTCTTCATTCATTAAACCAGCCTGAGGCATTTTGTTCTGCCTGCGGCATGGTAGCAGTCCTTGCCCGCATCTGTCTTCCTCTTCGTCGTCTTCTGTTTTCCCTTTTCTTTTGATCATGAGTCAATATGTTACACAATTTTCGACAAGATCCCAGAGCCTTTTATTAACTGTAATACATTTAATAGAAAATGTAGGTGACTTATTGTTGTGGGTCATTTAAGGTAATGCAGCTCTTGTTTTATTCAAACACAGAGAGGCAGCTATAGTCAAGCAACCATCACAGTTATCTCTTTCTAGCGGGGTCCATAATGTATTTGGAGAAATAAACGACCAAAGTTCAAATTACCCTTGTGCTCATTAGAGTATGCTTTAAAGATATGTAAAATGACTGCAGTGGTTGACATGAAAAGCACAAAAACTAGGGCACTGGCTCTTTAATGGAGGGGAATACAAACTGTAAAAGAAGTCACATTCCTGATCTTCTTTCACGCTAAAAATAGAAATACTTATGGTAAGATTATGTTCGGACTCTGCGTCAGACTAGCAGGAAGTGTAAATGATTTGTCTGGTGCTGCACTATGCATTCATCTACCAACTCTCTTCTCCTCATTTTTATCACTCAACTTCTCCCTCAATACCAGTTTAAGCACAGAGACTGGCATGGAGTCAAAAACACAAACTCACTCACAGAACAGTGTAACTGAATTGGTGGTTGAGGTGTCAGCATCGCTTCAAAGACACCTTGATGACAATCCAGCTGGAGTCACACTTTTAAAGGTCACACAGAGATCACACAAGCACAAGGACACGCACAGACTCCTTTGCATTTTTCATCTGTGTGGATGCACACACACAGTCAACCACACTTCAATTAAAAACTGCAATCAAGCTGACTCCTGCATGTATCAACACCTCTCGGAGACATGAGAATGTCGTCATGAAAGTTATAAATGTCTGGAACACTTAACAAATGTACGCAAGTTATGCTACCTGTGAAAACTGTCAGAGCACATCTCACAAGAGAGGAAAAACTGTGAACTTCATAATAACAAATGTCAGTTACCTCACTGTGATAAAGGGATGCAAACTTTTACCCTACATTCCATCATTTGTGCCTGATTATACGTTCAGTTATATACATATGTATAACTGAACACCAGTGAATATCTGGGTTCGGTTTCAATTTGTCAACAATTGAATAAACACGTTTTCAAGTCCCCGTTTTACAGTTTTTACTGTAATTATTATTTAAAATGATCTTTTTTATATATATTTAAAGAATTATTAAGGTGGTTTGGATTAGCGATTAATTATTTGGTAGAGAAATTATGTCTACTGTACTGTCATGAAAAAGTCAACTGGCCACAACCATCACAGAGGCTGGTTGGTTATCATTACTTCAACTTCTTGTTTCTTTTACTTAATTGTATTTCTTTCGGGGATGGGTTGGTTTTGCAGTCGAGATATACTTCATGCTGTCAGGGAATTGATGCTTTTCTGGCATTCACAATATCTGGGATCGTTCTATGCCCAGACACTATGTAATTGCCAGCAGTAAGATAATTGGCTTACTATGTTTAAGGTTACCCAAAGCCGTAGCATAAATATTTACATTGGACAGGTTAGAACTCCTTGTTTTAAATGAATATGTGACAGTGTGGTTGCAGAGAAAAAATTATAGCTCCTCTACTATGAGGGGGCAATCTGAGGTTATGTCACTGCAGGTTAATTTATGAAGAACTGCTGAACAGTATACAGGGAATACTGAAAAAATACAACACCCTCACTGACCTTGAGACCATTTTGTTGGACAGAAACACAAAAGAAAACAAAAAGAATGTCAGTGTCTCATTGTCATTAAACGCTTGTGATTTTATTGTCCAACATGTTGGCCAGGTACTGAACCTTTAGTCATGGTCCTACAGCCTCACTCTCTCTCTCTCTGAATATATATACATATGTGTGTGTGTGTGTGTGTGTGTGTGTGTGTGTGTGTGTGTGTGTGTGTGTGTGAGAGATTATGAGGAATGAATATCCATAAACACTACATGCCTTTTATGTTTTATGTTGTTAATTTTGTATATTGTTTGTGCTTGTTTTTACTAATAAGGTGCCTATATATTTTTTTCTTACTAATATCTACTCATATTCTGAAAAGGCAGGGTGCCACTAAGATTGCCACTGAGACCTTTGTCTTTCTTAAAACTGAAAGGAAAGGAAAAATCCAGTTTTAAAATTTAATATCAAATTGTCAATAATAACAATGCCAGCTCATATCAAAATATGCAGTGTGTGTGGAGTATATAATTCAAACGATTTTCCATTCATGCATTATGTGAAACAAAGAATTGATGTGCTTTATACCCTACTACTGAAAACCTATTCCCTTTACAATTTCCATTGTGCTGCATTAAAGGTCTCCCTGAATGGTTAATTAGGACTTCCTCTTCAATCTTAGCTTCAACTCATGTTCTTATTTACACTTTCCGACTTCCATTTTTTTACAAACGATATTTTCACATTTTATATAATTTAAATTGCACTCACTCCATATCAGCAAGCAGGTTTGGTTTTTACAATGCCTCCACTTTTCATGTTGATAAATGCATTGGCACAGCAACTCCATGGTCCAGTTGTTTGCACTAGGGACTAGGTGGAAACTAAAGCAGGGCAACAGGCTAACCATACCAGGCATCCCTGAACAATTAATGAGGAAACAAAGAAAGCAGTTGGAGGAAAAGCAACTCAGAGAGGGGGCTGGGTCAAGACATCAGAGACTGATAGAGTAGAGGAATCAGACAACAATTAGTCTAGCAGCTGACAAAGCATCAGGTACGTATGTGTTGTAACAGAAGTGCAAAATCCAAGAACCTTGCAAAATCTGGTTGTGCGAGTTGGATTTCATGGAACAAGTGGAAATCAGACTGAACTACAAATAGAAATTAAACTCAGATCAGCAGATTCATCTGCTTACCAGGTTGAAAATAATTATCAAGACAAATTGAAAGCAACCATCTGAATCAGTCATTCAAAATGACATGCAATCAAAACATATGTCAGTTTACTCCTGCGTAAAATCGTTTTTCTGCAGCAGATCAACTGGTATCTTTCAGCTATTAAGCTCCATAAAAGCGAATGCTTCGTTTTTAGACCCTCTTATGATGATTTACTCTATCATCTTTCAGGGCTGAGGTAGTTAATGCATATTCACAGATTCAGGAATGACAGGAATGACTGTCTGTCTGTTTGTCTTGTTCCTACATTTTGGACACAGATCATTTTACAGCATGTTGAACTTGCCATATATTCATGAGGATAATTGGCCAGCAAATTGTCAGCTTGGCCAATCTTGGTATGAAGAAGAAGAGAAGAGTTGGTTTGATTGGCCACGTCAAAAGGCATTCCCAATTCAACCTGCTGACAATCCTACTTTTACTAATGGCTGTGCAATGCACCATCACTGAAATAGCGAGAACCATCCATCCATCCATCCATCCATCCATCCATCCATCCATCTTCCGCCGCTTATCTGTGATCGGGTCGCTGGGGCAGCAGCTGGAGCGGGGAGACCCAGACTTCCCTCTCTCCAGCCACATGGTCCAGCTCTTCTGGGGGGACCCCAAGGCGCTCCCAGGCCAGCCTAGAGATATAGTCTCTCCAGCGTGTCCTGGGTCTTCCCCGTGGCCTCCTCCAAGATGGACATGCCCGGAATACCTCCCCTGGGCGGCGTCCAGGAGGCATCCTTAACAGATGACTCCTCTCTATGCGGAGGAGCAGCGGCTCTACTTCGAGTTCTTCCCGGATGGCCGAACTTCTCGCCTTATCTCTAAAGGACAGTCCGGCCACCCTGCAGAGAAAACCCATTTCGGCTGCTTGTATCCATGATCTCATTCTTTCAGTCACTACCCACAGCTCGTGACCATAGGTGAGGGTAGGAACGTAGCGAGAACCAATTAGCTCCAAACTCGTTCTCCTGTTTCACTACCCACTTTGTTCGATTTGATCTTACTCAGTTTTCTGAGATTCAAGTTTTAATGTGATTTTCATCTAAAACAAAAAAGTACTATGAAATTAATATACACACACACACACACACACACACACACACACACACACACACACATATATACATGCATACATTTTAAAATGTGAAAATACAAAATTCAAAGATTTGTTTCAATTGATAAAAAATGAAATACAGAATTTATCAAACAGATCTTAACCAATACAGAACTTCAAAAAATGAGGCTCAAGTTAAAAAATGCCAGTCCACAGTTGTACATGTTAATATGTTAACCAATCTGGTTAACCATTAATAAGGAAGAAGGGAGTGAAAAGATGAGCTCCATTCTATTTTTGGAAGTGAGCAGCTATAAAAGGTTTGCAGTTCCCAACTAAAGAAACAGAAAGTAAGATAAAAGGAAAGCATCAGGCTGCAGAAAAAAATTCTTGGCAGAGGTGTGACAAGGTAATCATGGTCATCTTTAATTTGAGGAATGTACCTCAGATAGATGGAACGTTATCAAGATGTATCAATGCCCATTTATCACAAAACTATGCTGTCTCTGTTTCGCAGACACATGATAAATGCTGTTTAGTGCACATATAATGTCATGATTAAAAGATTTTTCTGTTAGACATAACTATTCCACAGTATTCCATACCTCTACAGTCAATGCTTTTTCCATTAGAACGAGTATTTCACCCCCAAATATAACATTTCAGATTAAATATAAAAATATTCTATGACTAAAATTGATGTTTTTCAAAGGCTGTGTGTGATGTAGGAACATGGCCTTACTGTGTTAAAGCAGTCAGCATTGATCAGCTGTAGCAACTGGTTTTCAAATTTCTCCAGAGATGGCTGCAGAGAGACAGTCAGTCTGTTGAGGGTGAAGGGTAGCATCTTCAGCAGTACAGGTCTCACCAGTGAGTCTCCTGTTCACAGTGAGAACACAGCATCAAATTATGTCTATTCCACAGTATCAGAAGCAAAACTCTTTGAAAGCTAAATATTTCTCTTCAATACTTAGCACTTTAATTCTCTACATGGCATTACCCAATGGTTGCTAATTTTGTTTTTCAACTCAGAAGGGGAAAATCTACCACCCACTGCAATAAAGGGTTTAGAATTAATCCAAACAAAATTTGTCTGAGCAATGTCAAAAATGCCTTGACAGATCTCAATCTTTACTGAGTCATCACATGGCTCAGATGTTTGACAAACCTAAAAACAGTGATAAATCCACAGTTTGATACAGGGTTAAACAGTGAAAACCGTACTTTTCTGCAAGAATGTGCTTAACTTCATTTATACCAGCAATATTGCCAAAATGAGAGAGTGTTGGAAACCCCGGTCGGTTCATGGCAGCTGTACCCACCCTGTGTCCCACAAATGCTCCCCATAAAATGCTATATCCCACAAGGCGCTCAAATCTATCAGTCAAATTTGTTGTTTGGTTTTTTTTGCCTTGGTGGTACAATCATCGGCTGCAGAAGCTGGGTCTATAGTCTTTGATTGTCACCTCTCTGGTAGGGAAGGAACCTGAGCTGATGTGTAAGGCAAGACGATCCAGCTGAAATAGTTACCTTGATCCACAGCTAGCTCCTCCAGAGGGATTGGACTCTTTTCCACTCAGGAGCTGCCCATAGTGAGAGGTCCCAAGCAGGTTGTGGTTATGCTTATTGCACCCCTAACTCTGTGCCTGTGCATTCGGATTTACCTGGTGGACGAGGGGGTAGCCTACCTCCACCTTCAGGTGGAGGGAGGGGTTCTGACCGTTTGTGCAAGTCAACAGCACTTCAGATTATCCACCCTTTTTGGAGTCCCCGGATGAACTGCATGACAATACTTCTACCAGGAACTACCTTATTCTACTAGGGAACTTCAACGCTCATATTGGCAATGACAGTGAGACTAGGAAGGGCATGATTGGGAGGAACGATCTGAAACAGAGTGGTGTTGAGTTATTTAACTTCAGTGCTAATCACAGACTGTCCATAATAAACCCCATGCCCAGGCACAATGATGTGCATATGTGGTGCACTTGGCACCAGGCCATGCTAGGCCACAGTTTGAAGATCAACATTGTGGTTGTGTCATCAAATGATCACCATCTTGTGGTGAGTTGGCACCGATCGTTGGGGGATACCGGTCAGGCCTGGCAGACCCAAATGTGTTGTGAGGGTCTGTTGGGAACATCTGGCGGAGTCCCCTGTCAGAAGGAGCTTCAACTGCCACCTCTGGCAGACGTTTGACTGTTTCAGCGGGAGGCAGGGGACATTAAGTCCAAGTGAGCCACGTCCTGTGCCTCCGATGCTGAGGCAGCAGACCAGATCTCTGGCTGTAAGGTGGTCATGGCTGTGGATGCAGTAACCCCTGAGCCAGATGGTGGATACAAGGTGTGAGGGATGCTATCAAGCTAAAAAAAAAGGAATCCCATCGTCCTTTTTGACCTGTGGGGCTCTGGCTGCAACTGAGTCTGCATGTGTTTTGTGGACTTGGAGAAGGCTTTGGAGTGTGTCCCTCGGGGTTCCTGATGGGGGTCCTTTGGGAGTATGGGGTATTGGATCCTGAAATATGGGCCGTTCAGTATGACCATTGTTAGATCTGCATTGCCGGAGGTAAGCTGGATTAGTTTCCAGTAAGGGTTGGACAAAGCCAAGGTTGCCCTTTGTCACCAATTCTGTTCATGGTCTATATGGTTTCTAAACCTCCGCCTCGTCTGGACTTGACATCCAAAAATATTACTACGGAAACGTGGCAAGATTCTATGATGGTGTTTTGGTATGTCCTTCTTTAAATAAAATTCTTGCACATACATGTAATTTGGTGTTGCTCTTTAATTCACTGGCTTTCTCTTTTTGCTTAGAAGGCTTTCTGCTCTTCCCATTTGGGAGTAAAAATGGAAAATGAGAAGTCAACTGAATCATGATGAAAAGATTAGAACATATTTTGTCTCTAGGTTACTTTACAGCCTAGTGTGATTTGGATTATTAGATTTAGATTATAAGATTTGATTTTATTATCAATTAAAGACCAAGAAATTCATGATTTCATCAATGTGCAGTTAGCAGCTTAAAACAGTCACTGAAATATATGTCATCCATACAACACATCGATGGTGTCAAAATCCAATTTAACTGTTTGCAATTGAATATATGCTGAAATACTTGAAGAGGGTGTCTAAACCAGGGGAAAAAGAGGGAAGGCCTGTGAAATCCACAGTCACCTCTTTCAGACATAACCGAGAGAAAATCGCCACAGTGATTGTAATCTCTTCAAGAGTAATGTAGCTATCAAGCATTTCATTGCAGTCCTTGTCTTTTGAGCAAAGAATAGGACTGTTTGAATGCAGCATGAATATCAAGCTGGTGGCTGTGGTCTTAAAAGGCAGCTTAGGTCTCTGCTGCTCACAGCCCCAGAACATGAAGAGGATTAGCCTGTTACCATACCTCCTACTGACTCCCAATGATTATGGCTCTGCACTGTCAGATGTCATTACATTTCCCTTTAGAAACTTACTTTCTAAGAACTCCAGACATTTAAATTTCAGATACAAAGAGCCTTTGAAAAATGGCAACATACAATTCCACCACAGACACATGAGTGTTGTGTCTGTTATTTTGGAACTCAAGCTTATATCTTATATCTCTCTGTGAATCCATTCCCTCCCTAATTTCTCACATATTTTGCTGGCTTATGTCATCTTACTTTATTATTACTTTACTTTAATTACTTTATTATTACTTTATTCTTTATTTACTTTTATTTTTTGCGTTTGACTTATCACAAGGAATGTGTGTCATTACTGATAAATTATGGCTAGCCTCTGTCAAAAATTCCTTTGTGTTTGCAGGCTGTTTCGGTGTATATATTTGGATTACTATATTACGCTGTGCTAAGAATAAAGGCATACATCAACAGTATAATGACTACACTCATAAAATAACTGTCTCGTATATGAGTCACATATGTTAAAGGACAGTTTACCTGTTGGAGAGGGTGCGAGTCCAGGAATGTTCTCATCTCCAGATAAAAGAACATTCTCTGGAAGAAGATGCATCATGGGAAACATTGAAGGATGGCTATTTACAGCAAACTCCAAATTAGCTCCATTAATACTCTTCAGGTGATTTCTGTCTAGAAAGACACAAAGTTATGTTGAAATGTTTTTATCATCTTGTAGACTTTCATTCAGCATTGCATTCAACTCAACTGTCAGTTCCAATACACTATAAGAAATACTATGTGTTCCTTTTGCGTCACATTGCAATAAATCTCAATAAACATTGATTCATCCAACAAAATGACACAGAAAATGCAGAAACTTACAGTTTTTCAATATTCAATATTGACTATTTGTGCCATAGCGGCAATATTCCCGTACAACGTGAATATAATTTTTGTTAGCCTCTACACAAATAATATGCGTTCAACTTGGAAAATGTTCTCTGCAGAAAAGCACTACAATATAGATGTGGCAAAAGGTATGAGTAATGAGGCTGACATTGTTATTTTTCAAGCAGATCATCGAATGACATATGACAAGACACAAAACCATTTGGACAGTGCGTTTTTTCAGCCTCAAAAGCCTCAGAACGTTTCACTAATGACAGGGTTTGAGATTTTGCTTCCAAATGTGTCAGTCACATTGAATAGAAGAAGCTCCATTCATTGCAATGGGTAGTAACACTCATCTTTAGGAAATACATTGATAGTGGTATTTTCAGAAAGTAAGGGATGATTAGTGCTTCATACAGGGTTATCAAGGCAAAATTGATGTCAGTGGTGTAGCACAAGTGTAGGGTTATGACATCGCAACTACAAAGTCCCTCGAAAGAAATAGGATGCATCCAAAGTGGGTTAGACGGTGTGATTTTTTTTACTCACTGATATGTCAATTGCTGTCTGTTCCAAAAGCTGGACACAGACAGATAACTTTGTAAAGCTTTTCATGTTCAAAGGCATAATATACCTAGTGTAAGCCTAGGCAGCTGGTTGACATTTTTTTTCCAACTCATCAGCATTTCAGTTACACTTGGGCTGGTATTTCTTTGTTTCTTTTTTTTTTTTTTTTTTTTGCTTTTTTTGCATTTTATGTGGAGAGGTGCTCAATGGGGGGCACAGGTACTCCAGGTTGGGTGTGAGATTTTATGATCAGACAATTTTAACTTTTTTGCTATGCATTTTTTTCCCCCACAAATTTCAATGTGTTTAAAGCCACATTAATAACATGAATCCCAGAAATTGTCATGAATCGATATATTAAATGTTTATGAATAGCAGTGCCACAGTCACCCTACTCGCTGTGCCTTGCGCACATTTAAAATATTGTAATTGATATATTAACCTCAGTATTATTTGAATAGCTTAGTACTAAATACACAATTACAAAGTACATTTATACATGTTAGGGACCCCAATCTAATATAAAAGACCATTTTATACAATACGTAGTAGACGGTCCCTGCTCTATCTCTCCATCAGTTTGAGGGTCACTGGCCTGAAATACAGTGAAAACCCCTGTTTTAGAACTTAGAGACAGAAAACACCTTCAGAGCAGTGGGGTAATGGAGAGAGTTCTGAGATATGTTTGTTCAAATGCTAAAATAGACAAATATTGCATGTTGATTGGGACTATTGTGTTTTACAAGGCAAAGGTAGTGTGAATTTTAAAATGCACCTTATATCTCTCATAAAGTAGGTCAAGATGAAAGGGTGCACAAACAATTCCTCCACCTTTGATACGAGAGTTCACAGACTGCCCATGATCAAATGATAGCATCAGCCCCATTTAAAAAAGACAGGGTTGATTCCCTTCTTCAGGCAATTTGATATTTCCTGCCTCATGCTCAACATTGAAAATAGTCACAGCGATTCATAAACCAAATAGAAAGAACATGACAATTTGTAAAGCTGCAATTAAGTAATGAAATGCATACAAAATATAAATAGGAAATATATAGTATTCCTTAAGAGACTCCTTCAGAATTATTGATTGGCTCAGACAAAAGATCAATGCAACTCTTCCACAGACGTGTTTATGATGATTCAAAGCACACAAAAAAAAAAGTTTTGTGTCATATATTCTTAAGAACATGGAAAAATTGTATTTGCTTTGATGAGTATATACAATAAGACTGGAACCCAGATGGAAGGTAGTGCTTCTACAGGGCATGAAGCTGCCACTGGGACCCAACTGCAGCGTGTTTTGATGTCAAGGTCAACCGAAAATGCTAGGACACATTTACAAATGACTGCTATGGGGTTATAGTGTACAGATATTTGGATCTGTCTGACCAGAGGAAACATGAAACTCCCCAAGAAAGTGATATATTGGGGTAAATTCTGTAAAATCTACTACCAACATTACTGCTGGCAGATGGTAAGAGAGGCAGCATGCAATATTAAGGTAGTGTTGTTCAGTGGTTATGTTGACTCAAGATGCAGCTAAGAAAAGTATATTATTAAATGGCACCAACTACTTTTGAGACATTTGTATACCACTGGTCAGTGAACAAAGGATGCCCAGCTCTGTTTCAAATCCAAGTACTGCTGACTTGTAATGAATCCCTCCAAACTCACCAGATCAACCCCCCACATTTTATAGGAAATATGAAACAGGTCGGGAAAAATTGAAGTAGTTTGTCAAAAACTCTTTTTAAATATAAGCTGTTATAAATAAAATCTCTCTTCCACTGTATCCCTTTGCCTTACTGAAAACTTTAAATGATTACATTGTAGTCAGCCATCATGAAATATTATCATATAAATATCAGATATTAAATGTGTTATCCTACCAATCACATTTTACTGATTACAAATTTAAAACTATATACATGCACTTGTATGCATATACTGTATGATTAGCTTTGCAGTTTAAGTATTAGGTTCTGATTATCCCTCTACATGACTACATACGTCGGAAAAATACATTCTATAATTTTGGATTCTAAACATTACATTGTTTGTTTTTTCTTGTCACTGATTTTCTGTTTTATTTCCTTCTATTTTGTTTTCCGTTTCATTATGTATTTCAAAGATGATTTAATGCATCTAATCTGAAACAAAAAGATTGAATCCCAGACAGAAGTACTCTTTTTCTTAAAACAAGGATCAGGTCCTGATATCTTCTCCATGAATGGAGCCCTGAGCCATCAAAGACTTAACATCAAGTAACCTGTGGACAGAGAAGTTGAGTTTAAAAAATGTATTGTAAGAGGAACCGGACCACAGTTTTGGTTATGTGACAACACCAACAAAAAGAATATCTGTTGCTCAGTACTCGTGGGATAACCAGTATTAAGCATCACAACATTATCAATTGTGGAAATATCCCCCAGCAAAAGTCCACAGAGCTGTGTACTTAGAGAAAGATACACTTATGGCTGGAAAATCGCAACGTGAGCCATGATGCACCTGATGATTTCCCAGTCAGACTAGCCTAAATCCTGGTGTACCACGAGGCCACATGTAATTTCTGAAAAAGGCTAATTGGCTCATATGTTTCAGTATAGTAGCTTTTTTTAAAAGTGAAGTTATAACTTGGTTAAAATATCAGTAATCATTTGACTAAATGCATCACAATGGGACCTGACTTTCATTGCAACTTGAGTCTGAAAGAATACATAGAAAGAGAGAACTAGCATGATAATTATATTTAAGAGAGAAAATGTGAGTTTATTTATCATATTAAATTAGAACAATGTTAGTCAAGTTAGTTAGTCAAGAGATCACTGAAATGATAAAAGCGAATATTGATTTTCCTGTTTGTGAAGTAGTTTTGCATCCACTTTTCAAAAGGACAGGCAGTGTCTTTATAATTTAAAATGAATGATAAGCAACAGAGATGTTAAGGTGAAGTTGAAGTATATCTCTTGAGTTTTCCTCTACAGTGAGAGGGATCCTGGCCACAAATTTAAAACCCTATATTCCCACAAAACCTGTTGGAAGAAAAAGAAACAGAAGTAATTTTGAAACAATGTACTGACAGCTCCAGCTCTGTTCTATCAACATTTCCGTGGGGACAGCAACTTCCATTTAATGGGTGTTTCATACCACCAAAAGTAGGAATGAGGAGGTATGAAAGGAGAGAAAAGGAGGGGGAAATCAAAAAGAACTTTCTTGGCACAGATGGTGCCCAGGTGTTTGACAACTTTTTCATCATTTATTTCTTGTTATTCATTATGCATCAAACTTCCAGCCAGGTTCCAGTCAGATGCTGTGCATAGATTAGAAAACTACCCCAAAATTTCTGTACAGCAAGGGTATGGTACCTCAGAGTCAGATGAGCAGCAATTTGGCAGGAGATGTGAAACCAAGAAGCTGAGGGGAGAAAATGCTCCAACATCATACAAACAGTGGTTTGGGGAAAACTTTGTTTTGGGGAGACGGTAGCAATAAGGACTAATACAAACACAATGTTTTAAACAAATGGGTTTAACTGCCAACAGGTGCAAGACAAAACATTTTATGTTGTGACTTGCAAGACCAATGAGTCCTAATTTGGCAGGGAGAACACTACTTTACCACCTGTAATGCTTTACCAAGATTAAATTTCTCATCCAATTTCTCGGGTTTAGTTGCCTGTATTCGTTATTTTAGTCATTTGGGAATATTTTCCTGTACTATTATATATATTTGAGAATTTATAGGACAGCTTATGACACATAGCTGCTACCCATTTTACATGAATGTGGGAGAGACCATTCCAAATTTTCATAGCTTGTGATTATACTTTTAAAAAAGGTAGTTATTTTGCCCAATTTTGAATAATCTAAAAAATAAAAATACCAGTAATATATGAGTAAAAGTTGCACTGTGTCAATTAAGAAAATATAGAATATTCCAGGCAGAGGAATCGCCATAGCCAAAATCTTATTTCACTGCCTGGTTTTGCGTTAGTTGTGAATTCCACCTGTACACTGAAACTATCCATTGACATTGAAAGAGGCAATGTTTACAGGGTGTCTTCATTAAAGTTAGATATACAATTAAAACCCAAGAAAGCATGTGATATTTTGGTATCTCTGTGACAAATTTGGTCACGGTAAATAAATAAATTGGTTCTTTCTCTGACATTATGCAGGATGTTTACAAATCTATACATTTGAAATTTGCCCAAATTTTACACATCTGGATATCAAAGATGACCAGTCCAGAGTGTAGCCCGCCTCTCGCCCAATGACTGCTGGGATAGGCTCCAGCATCCCCGAAACCCTGGAAATGGATGGATGGATGGATCTCAAAAAATATGTTGCAATATGTGATTGCCACTATTTCACAATAAATGAATTATTTAAATTAAGCAAGGGACATATGAATATTGTATATATGTGTTTGTGAATTTCAGACTGCTTATGTAAACCAGCCTCAAATGAAAAGTATCCCACTCTGATCACACAGAGCTCAGAGTGTTTTTATTAAACAATTTAAATTCACCGCATAGAACAAGATGTAACAGAAACATTCCCCGTCATTGTTTGCGAGTCACTTCACCAAAGTTTGTAGCCAAACAAATCTAAAGTGAAAGAAAATCATTTTCTCAATTCATGGTAGGAGGCTCATCTTCAACAGTTCATTTCTTCTTCTAAGGTAAGAACAATGTAATGCAAAAGGCTATAAGGGGATTTTGGCCAGTGTAAAGAAATGATGTAGGGTTCTTTAAATGTTGGCATCTGTCTACACACAGTCCACACCAGTCTACATACAGTCTGCATCTGTACACCCAAGTTTTATAATATAGGATTTTACATATCATCCAACTCTGAAATGAGTGCACTTTTTTATCACTTAAAACTGCAATAATAGGCTGTCAAATCTTAGACCTCATTCACAGCTTTTCCACTTAAAGGTATAAATTGATTACAATTACAATTATAAAGCAACTGCATTCACACTCATGAATGGAAGCATTAATTTTGTGTGAAATTTAGATTTTTAGGGAAAGGCACGAGAACAAAAAAATAAGACTCAAACAAAATTCATTATACTTGACTTTGATGTGAAAACTTGAATTTGACACTGTACAAAAATCATTCAGACAATTAGGAAAAATATTTTTCTACCCATTCAGTTTTAGAAATCAAGAATGCAAATGCATATTATAGAACATGAATTATTACAGATGCGTGATGCGATATCTTAATGTAATAATGATATGATGTTTCTTGCCAAAAAGGAATTCAATTTGATAATTCAAAATAAATTAACCACCCCTTTTGGAACATGGCATATGACAAAAAAAAAAAACAATTATAATATCCATCCATCCATCTATCCATCCATCTTCAACCGCTTTATCCTTGGTTGGGTCGCGGGGAAAGCAACCAGAGCAGGGAGGCCCAGACTTCCCTCTCCCCAGCCACATGGTCCAGCTCTTCTGGGGGGACCCCGAGGCGTTCCCAGGCCAGCCTAGAGACATAGTATCTCCAGCATGTCCTGGGTCTTCCCCGTGGTCTCTTCCCAGATGGACATGCCCGGAATACCTCCCCAGGGAGGCGTCCAGGAGGAATCCTGACCAGATGCCCGAGCCACCTCATCTGACTCCTCTCTATGCGGAGGAGCAGCGGCTCTACTCCGAGTTCCTGCCGGATGGATGAACTTCTCACCCTATCTCTAAGGGAGAGTCCGGCCACCCTGCGGAAAAAACTCATTTCGGCCGCTTATACTCGCGATCTCGTTCTTTCGGTCACTACCCACAGTTCGTGACCACAGGTGAGGGTAGGAATGTAGATCGACTGGTAAATTGAGAGCTACGCCTTACGGCCCTCTTCACCATGACAGACCGGTACACAGTCCGCATCACTACAGACGCAGCACCGATCCACTTGTCAATCTCCCGCTCCATCCTTCCCTCACTCGTGAACAAGACCCCAAGATACTTGAACTCCTCCACTTGGGGCAGGACCTCTTCCCCGATCCGGAGTGGGCACTCCACCCTTTTCCAGTTAGGCACCATGATCTCGGATTTGGAGGTGCTGATCCTCATCCCGGCCGCTTCACATTCGGCTGCAAACCGCTCTAGTGAGAGCTGGGGATCATGGCCGGATGGAGCCAACAGGACCACATCGTCTGCAAAAAGCAGAGACTTGATCCCGTGGCCACCAAACCGGATCTCCTTGACGCCTTGGCTGCACCGAGAAATTCTGTTCGTAAAAATTATGAACAGAATCGGTGACAAAGGGCAGCCCTGGCGGAGTCCACCTCCCACCGGAAACGAGTCCGACTTACAACCGGTGATGCGGACCAAGCTCTGACTCCTGGCATACAGGGACCGAACAGCCCGTATAACGGGGGTCGGTACCCCATACTCCCGGAACACCCCCCACAGGACTGCCCGCGGGACACGGTCGAATGCCCTCTCCAAGTCCACAAAACACATGTAGACCGGTTGGGCAAACTCCCATGCCACCTCAAGAAGCCTGCTGAGGGTATAGAGCTGGTCCACGACGAGGACGAAAACCACACTGCTCCTCCTGAATCCGAGATTCGACGACCCGGCGGATCCTCCTCTCCAGCACTGCTGAATAGACTTTAACAGGGAGGCTGAGGAGTGTGATCCCCCTATAATTGGAGCACATCCTCCGATCCCCCTTTTTAAAATGGGGGATCACCACCCCGGTCTGCCAGTCCAGCGGCACTGTCACCGACGTCCACGCAATGCTGCAGAGACGTGTCAACCAGGAATGCCCTACAGCATCCAGAGCCTTGAGGAACCCAGGGCGGACCTTATCCACCCCTGGGGCCCCACTACCGAAGAGCTTTTTGACTACTTCAGCAACTTCAGCCCTGGAGATAGGAGGACCCCCCCCAGGGTCTCCCGGCTCTGCTTCCTCATTGGAAGCTGTTTCGACGGGATTGAGAAGCCCTGAGAAGTATTCCTGACACCGATATACGATGTCCTGCGTTGAGGACTCCCACTTTACACATTGTTGACGGAGCACTGCTTCCCCCCCCCGAGACGCCGGATGGTGGACCAGAATCTCCTCAAAGCCCACCGGAAGTCGTTCTCCATGGCCTCTCCGAACTCCTCCCACGCCCGAGTTTTTGCCTCAGCGACCACTGTAGCCGCATGCCGCTTGGCCTGCCGGTACCTATCCGCTGCCTCCGGAGTCCCGCAGGCCAAAAGGGCCCAATAGGACTCCTTCTTCCGCTTGACAGCATCCCTCACCGCGGGGGTCCACCAGCGGGTTCGAGGGTTGCCGCCCCGACAGCCGCCGACTGCCTTATGGCCACAACTCTGAGCTGCCGCCTTGACAATGGAAGCGCGGAACATGGCCCATTCGGACTCTGGCTCTGCCAGAGGTGGCTGTTGAAAGTTTCCCTGACAGGGGACTCTGCCAGACGTTCCCAGCAGGCCCTCACATTGCGCTTGGGTCTACCTGGTCTGATCGGCATCTTCCCCCACCATCGGAGCCAACTCACCACCAGGTGGTGATCAGTTGACAGCTCCGCCCCTCTCTTCACCCGGGTGTCCAGGACATGCGGCCGTAAGTGCGACGATACGACCACAAGGTCGATCAGAGAATTGTAGCCTAAGGTGCGTTGGTGGCAAGAGCACATATGGACACCTTTATGCCTGAACATGGTGTTCGTTATGGACAATCCGTAACGAGCACAGAAGTCCAATAACAAAACACCACTCGGATTCAGATCAGGAGGGCCGTTCCTCCCAATCACGCCCTTCCAGGTCGCACTGTTGTTGCCCACGTGAGCATTGAAGTCTCCCAGTAGAACGAGGGAGTCCCCGGAGGGAGCGCTCTCTTGCAGCCCCTCTAAGGACTCCAAGAAGGGTGGATATATTGAAATGCTGTTGGGTGCATAGCCACAAACAGTCAGAACCCGTCCCCCTACCCGAAGGCAGAGGGAGGCTACCCTCTCGACAACCGAGTTGAACCCAAACATGCAGCCGCTGAGTCGGGGGGCAATCAATATGCCCACTCCTGCTCGGCGTCTCTCACCGGGAGCAACTCCAGAATAGCAAAGAGTCCAGCCCCTCTCGAGAGGCCTGGTTCCAGACCCCACGCTGTGCGTCGAGGTGAGTCCAACTATATCTAGTCGTAATCTCTCAACCTCGCGCACCAGCTCGGGCTCTTTCCCCGCCAGAGAGGTGACATTCCATGTCCCTAGAGCGAGTTTCTTCAGCCGAGGGTCGGACTGCAAAGGTCCCCCCCTCCGGCCACCGCCCAACTCAAGCGGTCAATAACAATAACATACAAAAATTAAGGACTGATAGTGATAGTAATTAGTGAGAAACTGGATAAGGTATGAACAAATACCATGTCAATGACACTTGAGCGACAACATCCGAAACCCCAGGACTTCAGCGGGTTAAAAGACAGACAGTAACCTAGATTAACCTTTCAGATAAATCAAGTGAAAATAACACTAACTTTTCTATTTGGTGGTAAAACATGAATTTTCATCTCTTATCTGGTTTATCTTTATCATTTATAGCTACAGTACATAAGCTTTTATCATGTTTCAGACTGCTGACTTTGGCTATGTGAAGTATACAGCACCATTGTTCTTGATAATAGTATTGCAGTGTAAGATAATGCAATATTTACACACATTATAGTTTGTGTGCTTCTGTGCTCTCATGCTTGTGTGCTCGTGCATGGAGGCGTGCATGTGAGTATGTGCACATATCATTACTGTCCAGGGCCACAGTTTTTTTTCAAATTCATGTTGAATTAAAAAAAAGAAAAACTGAAAAATAAGCAAACAGCCTCCAGGGCAAGTTATTCATGAATATCCTTTAACACAACCAGAAAGGATTGACCACTATAAGGAAATGTACGTATTTTGTTCAGCAGCATGAAATTGTTTTAGAACCAGCGCTTACTTCACTCCACAAATTTACATTAAGAACACTTCAAGCATTAGATACAGGAACAGTGTGTCCCTGTCACAGAGGATGACGAAGAAAATAAAACAGAGAAATGAAAAAGGGTTCTGTCCATAAAAGAGCTGCACCTTGAGTGGCATCAGTGTAGCCCTTAAAACAGAAAAGCACTGTTTGACTAAACAACAGCTATGTAATTAATAATTCAATGAGTGTACAAGTCTGTTTGAGAAGGTTTTTTTTTTATTCCTTTTTTAATATTTATGTGAAATGATAGCCAAGACAGGAACTGTGGCTCTCACTGGGCATAGTGTTATTCATAGTGTGAAGCACTATGGTCTTTTGTAATTCATAGTCTTGGTTTTTGGCCAAGTGAGGACTTTCTGTATTGAGACAAACCCAGAGCTTTTAGTAACAAACTTAATAATTCAGCAAGATTTTTACTAGGATGTTAAACTGATGTTAGCCATATACGATCTACCCTGTAGGGAAATTCCAAAGAGATGTCAAACTGCATCTCCGGGATTCTCCTTGCAACCTTGTGTAATTTTATCCTCTGGTGGGACCATACAATGCAGACTGAGATGGCTCGGTCAAGCAGAGAGGTGGGATAGTGAATATACTGGTTGAAGGATGCTGGAGTTGGAACTGCCAAGCAGGAGGTCTATAGGACGACCAAAGTGAAGATTTATGTATGTTGTGAAAGAGGACATGAAGTTTAGTTGAGAGAGAGAAGAGGATACAGAGAATAGTGTAAAATGGAGTTGTTTTATTCGCTGAGGCGGCCCCTGACAGGAGTAGTCAAAAAAAGGAAAAGATAGCCACACAATGACAACAGATGTCCTTACAACTCAATGTCTGAAACATCTTACATTGTCTTACTTACCTTTCCATGTGCTTCAAAAACATCGATAATGATGAAATATGTTATTTTCACCATTGGATTTCTAATCGATTTGGTTAGAATACAGGATCATGCCCTTGGGCATTTATTAATTTCAGACTCTGTACAGAGGAATGCAGCCTCAGGGCGGCACGGGCCTGTGTCTCCTGGAGCCAGACTCGGGGGGGCACAGGCCAGTGTCTCCCTGAGCCGGTCCCAAGCCTGTATAAATGCAGTGGGTTGCGTCAGGAAGGGCATCTGGTGTAAAACTTTTGCTAAAACCAAATATGCGAATCAAACCTAAAAATTTCATACCGGATCAGTTGAGGCCCGGGTTAACAACGACCGCCATTGTTGCCAATAACCTACGGGATACCAATGGAAATCGGGCTACTGTGGGTCGAAGACATAGAGGAGGAAGGCGTGTTCGGAAGCAGAGAGAGAAGAGGAAAGGCAACAGTCTGGAACTGAAAGCAGGGGCTTTGAATGTTGGGACGATGACAGGAAAAAGTAGAGTCAGTTGACATGATGCAGAGAAGGAAGGTGGATATACTGTGTGTCCGGAGACCAGATGGAAAGGGAGTAAGGCTAGAAGCCTGGGAGCAGGTTTTAAGTTGTACTATCATGGTACTGACAGGAAGAGAAATGGAGTAGGAGTTATCTTGAAGGAGGAGTTTGTTAGGAATCTTCTGGAGGTGAAAAGAATGTCAGATAGACTTATGAGCCTGAAACTAGAAATTGAAGGTGTGATGCTCAATGTTGTTAGTGCCTATGCCCCACAGGGAGGATGAGAGTTACAGGAGAAGGAGAAGCTCTGGAATGAGTTTGATGAATTGATGCAGAATATCCACAGAAATGAGAGAGTAGTAATTGGGGCACACTTCAATGGACACTTTGGTGCTGGCAATAGAGGTGATGAAGAAGTGATGGGCAGCTTTGGTATCCAGGATAGGAACATAGAGGGACAAATGGTGGTCGACTTTGCAAAAAGGATGGAAATGGCTGTTGTGAATACCTTTTTCCAGAAAAGACAAGAACATCGGGTAACCTATAAGAGTGGAGGTAGGAGCACGCAGATAGACTACATCTTGTAAAGATGAAGTCATCTGAAAGAGATCAGTGACTACAAAGTAGTGGTAGGTGAGAGTGTAGCCAGACAGCATAGGATGGTGGTTTGTAGGATGACTCTGGTGACAAGGAAGATGAAGAGGACAAAGGTGCTGTATGGTTTGGAGACAGTGGCACTGAAAAAAAGACAGGAGGCAGAGCTGGAGGTAGCAGAAATTAAGATGTTGAGGTTCTCTTTAGGAGTGACAAGGATGGATAGGATCAGAAATTAGTCCATCAGGGGGACAGCTCATGTTAGATGTTTTGGAGAGAAGGTCAGAGAAGCCAGACTGGTTCGTCCATGTACAGAGGAGGGATAGGGACTGTATTGGTAGACGGATGTTGGAATTGAAGATGCCAGGCAGGAGGTCTAGAGGAAGACCGAAGAGAAGATTTATGGACATAGTGAGAGAAGACATGAAGGTAGTTGGTGTGAGAGAGGAGGATACAGAGAATAGGGTTAGATGGAGGAGGTTGATTCGCTGTGGTGACCCCGGAAAGGAAAAAGGCGAAAGGAAAAGAAGAAGAAGACTCTGTACAGAGGAAAACAACTTCAATTCTTAAACTTTGAACTACCTTTGAACTACCTTTTGAGGTAGTCTTTTTTTACTGTGGCTATTATTTATATTTTCATTTTGATGACTAATGTAGTGGGAAATGTAATATTCTTTCAATGCCAATGGCTAACTCCCTTGGAGAGAGACACCTGTTGCTTGAAAACTCTAGACCAGAAATCTGGTTGCATAATTCTGCCAGTCATGGAAGTAAGAAGTCCCTCAAATCAAAAGCTGTAGAGATTATACATTTATTTTGCCTCAATACAACATGCCTTGGGGAAATGCCGAGCAGGAAGTTTGTGTCACATCTTGGTTGAGATTTAAGCTACTACTTTTTGGGATTTTACTGACCTGTCCTCATGTTCATATTTACCACACAATAGTTAAAAGGTAACTGGGGTCAGGTTTTTTTTTGGTTTGTTTTGATACTAGAAAGTCAGACCAAACTGGCTGTTGGAAAGGCACAGTTGGAAAAAAAAAAGCAAATGTAAACCCCTATAGCACCAGGACTGGTACTATTCAGTCTGTCTAGTCTATCAAGCTGTCAATAAATATCTACCTCATCTATCAATATAATACGATCTGGTATAGGTATCATAATGCTAAATGTCATGATTTGTTAGGGATACTGATCAGTAGGCTGGAGACTCATTTATCAAATGTGCATACGCACAGAAGTGTGAGTTGAGAGTGCGTACAAGCATTTCCATGCAAAGTATGGGATTTATCAATTTGTATTTGTGCGTAGTAAAATGCAAAAATGTATCATATGTAATTGGATTTATCATCACGGATTGCTTTCAAGTGTGCAAACACCTGGTGTCCGCACATCTGACAAATACAGATTTTCGTACTTACGCACATTCTAAATTTCAGTCATACAAAATAATTTCAAGCCTTGTTTACATACAGTAGATAAATGAAGTCCCCAGCCTTTACTTGGGGGGGAATTCATTCAGTGAACACAGAAAAGCTATAATTTGTCTCATACATTTTTGCCTCATATAAAATACACCCCTACTGATGACACTGACTTAATATGTTCCTTAAGGTTTCTCACTTCTAGAAACCCACATGGCCTTGGACTGGAATAATTCCCCGAGCCAAATGTAGTTAAATGTTAACTGGATATATTCTGTGTTGTTGAATATTTTGTTTTTTTAATAATGTTTAGTCAGTCTATGAGTGTCTGATGTTTTTGAGAGCTGGGTGTTTGATCATTGAAGATATTTACTACTCTTTCATGCGTTAGTTTCTTTTTTCCCGATACCAAGAAGAACTTTTTGTAGAACATCATATGGAAATACCATGACTGACTGATTCACTGCATGGTGTCAAAATTTTAATGGTGATCCTCTGTCACCATTGAAACACAACACAGATTGACTCACTGGGCTCAAACAATTAAGAATTATCGAGTAGTGGAGAGAAAATAAAACTAAAGAAGCATTCTTACAGTCAACAATGTCCCTCAGCAGAGGATGAAGAAGGCCTCTTGGTGATCCATGGAACAGATTGATTCTAGGAGACAAATTAAAACCAATATCAATCATTATCAATTAATAATATCCTTCTTTGTTGTCTGTTTGTTTGTTTGTTTGTTTTCTTTTTGGCACATAAAACTGCAGTCTAAAGCTAGTGTCAAAGCTAGCTCATGTAAACTAACTATCTGACTATTCCCTCTAAGTATGGAGTGCAGTCTCAGCCCACAGCTTAAGCAGAGTTAGAGTGAGAAGCATGCAGTTACAAATTAGACAAATATAATGACTATATATATGCTTCATAATATTACAAAACATTTAATGGGTATGATTACACCAAATAAGGTGTAATGTGATGTTATTTAAGCAGCAATCCTCTCATTACTGCTATACCTGTCCTTCAACTGTCTCCTCAAGAGAGACCTCATTAATCCCTGACTGTTGTGATCAGGAAAAGGCTAATCACCCTCTGTCCTCATCAGCAGCCCGCGCCTCTGCCCTGCTGTTAAAAAGCTGAAAGACAGTGAAGCCTCGTCCAAGGGCCTGCTGGGAGCCATCTGGATTAGGTGACAATTCCACCAGCTCCAGAACTGCCACAGTACTAGGCAGCCACAGAGATGTATGGAAATACAGGACCTAGAAGGGTGAAATCAGGCAAACACAAAACTTATTATTGTCACTTTGTTTGTCACAGTTTTTTTTTTTTTTTTTTGTCATTTCCATCAAATTTTACCCCACAGCTAGGTTTAATCACCGTCAGCAAGCATTTATTGTTTGCAAAGATGATTGCAACATTCAACCATGGAATATCAAGTTGCTGATTCAAAGCCAGAAGTACAGGTGATCAATCTTTCATTCATTCAACAAAAAAATATTTAATTCTATTTGTAAGTATAGAAAGTATCATGTCTGACTCAAACCTTAAGTGCAATCCCCGAGTTTAAAACAGAAACATTGCGGTCAGAGATCATTTTATATATTCTTGAGCAGGAGTTACTTTTCAATCCATCAGAAAAAAACGGAGTAAACTGGATTTGGACAGTGACAGTGATTTCCCCATTTTCAAGCTGAATACTGACTTTCATTCCTTTTTTTTTTCTTTTCAGTGGCATTTATTAACCAGAGACACAACTAGTCTCAATTGCTTCAGTGCCGTGGCTACATAATTTAATCAACCTCAAGCACAATTGTGGCTCTTTCCCCATTCCATTAACTGTCTCTTCCTCCACTGCAATGGAATGTTCTTTAAGTAAAGAGTGGAGGGGCAACAACTACGGCCACCACAGCTGCAGAGAATCGGGATTTCCATGGTTTTCTCTGCCAGTTGTGTCGATCTACTTTTGACATCATTCAGCTCAATTAAACAGTGAGGACACAGATTGATGGCTCAAAAGGGCATACAGGTTGTATTTAAATTTCATAAATCATCAACGGAAGAGGTTAAATAGCTATGTATCAGAAAGTAGTCAAACAAAATGTATACAGGAGCAGCAGTATTATGATACAACTACAATCTACTGATCTTCTAAAATAATCGACTGATCTTCTAAAATATTCCACCTCGGAGTGCTAGTATGTGCATCTATCTGCATAGTGTTTATTTATAGACAAAACATGTAGCAAAATAAAACACATTAACACATGTCATACTATTCAAAACAAGTATGCTTAATGATATATTTCATTGACTTGGAATATTTCAATACTTATTTTAAAAGTGTATTTCCAATTAAATGAAACCTGCAAATACCGATGAGTATTAACTGATGACACTGCAAAGTAAATTGTTCAAGATAATTTTTCAGAACTAACATTCAAGGTAATATGTGGCAAATTTGCCTAAGACAACAGGGGTAATATATCAAAATATGCTTTGTATTATCATTACCATTTGGCAGGGAAAGAAAAGACAACTTTTGATGGGATATGCCTGTGACCGAGCTAGGACAAAAAAAATGAGTTATGGACATATATTGTAAATAAAAGTAAATAAAAAGCATGTTTATAGTCCCTTTGGAGAAATAACATTCAAACAAGTACAGATGGTGCGGTCCCATGGTACATTACAAAGTATAAGCTATCAACTGTTGCTGCCATTTCAGTTACGGCAGTTCACGGTCAATCAAAATTAGAGTATATCACTCAAGTCGTAGTTTAACATTGACCTTAAGAAACACAGAAGAATTATAATATTTACATTAACACTCAGAACAAAAGTCAATCAAGTCTAAGAGAGGCCTCAAAAATGATGCTGAAGTCAAGAGCTGTGCTAGATATAGCTGTAATCATTTTTTGGTGAAAAACACACACTGCATGGCACATGGCACATAACATACAGTATGACCTTTTCACCCTCATTAAAAAAGAAGATACGAAAAAATTGACAAGTTATTCACCTAGATACTTTTAAAAACTGGTATTAATATACCGATTGAAACCTCATTAGATGCCACTGAAAGGTTTTTTTTTCCCTCTGTTGTGTTATTCACCACCATTGCAGCAGCAGAGTCCTCAGCTCCGAGTTAGAGGTAGCTTTTCAGATTCCATTTATACATGACAAAGGTATGCAAATGACCATGACTTCCTAGCAATAATACAAACATAATGGTAGAGGATTTAGTGTTCAACATGTGTGTTTAAGACCCTATTTGCCAACAAACACATTCAAATTCTATTCCAAAAAGTAAATAGGTGGCCAAGTGTGCATGAAGATACTTCATTCATCCTAGAGGGGAAATTCTCATTTGTAGCAGGGTTCACATACATCCGAAAAATAAGAAAAATAAATGAAGAAATGCAATAAATACCACTAAAATACAATACAAATAAAAACTCACAGAATGAAAATGTTTTAGGATGGGCTTAAAAAGAAAACTAAAAACATCACTGAGGCAGACTGCAAACTTCGCAAAGCTGGCAGGATCCAGAGGTTACCTTTTCCTATCCTTGATCCATTCTTATCTTTTCACACATACACACACACACACACACACACACACACACACACACACACAAACGGTCACAATAAAACCAGTATATTAAAAATGTGTATATCAGAAAGGATAATCCCCCTAGTCTGATTAGTTATTCTTCTTCATCTTTCACTTCTTTTCCATGTTTTCCTGTTGGCTGTTTCCGTCAGAGGTCATGAGAGCAAATCATCTGCCTCCATCTAACCCTATTCTCACATCCTTTTCTCTCACCGCAATTAAACTGCATATATAGGGGATTATTCATATAGTCTGACCTCTGTTTTCCTGATGAGCTTATGGTCTTAGTCCTGAGTTTGAAGTTACTTTCTTGAAAGCAAGCTCATTTGGTATATCTTCACTCCATCCATAGCAAATGACAGCTATAGTGGCTATGAATGGGTGACACTGCTAAAGCTAACTGGTTGTTGTCACAGTCACGTTTTCCATTGCTACTGTACTACCACAGTAGTAAGAAAAAAGATAGACTTGGGGCTTTGCAGTAGTTAGGTGAAGAAACATGTGCAAGAAGGTTGAAAAGGGTGTAGAGAAGTGTCAGGTGTTATGTGTCATAAAAACGTATTACCCTGATTGAAAGGAAAGGTGTTCAAGATAGCAGTGAGATCAGCAATGTTGTATGGTTCCGGGACAGTGGCAATAGGTAAAAGACAGGAGTGGAGCCGGAGGTAGCAGATATGAAAATGATGAGGTTCTCTTTGAGAGTGACGAGGATGGATAGGATCAGGAATGAGTCCATCAATGGGACATGTTTCATATTTTGGAGATAAAGTCAGAGAGGTCAAACTGAGATGGTGCGGACATGTCAGGTCGAAGGCTGCTGAGGTTGGAATTGTCAGGCAGGGGGCCTAGAGGAACATCAAAGAAGGGATTCGTGGATGCAGTGAAAGAGGATATGAAGTTAATTGGTGTGAGAAAAGAGAATGCAGGGTATATAGGGTTAGATGGGGGAAAATAATTACCCGAGGCAACCCCAGGCTTCAGAGGACTCCACAAACCAATGATTTGGTGATAAGCTGACGATTTATTTCATTATCTCTTTTATTTGGGTCAATAATAAAATTTAGATTGGATTAATAAACCATCTCACATCGCTTTGGCTTATTGAGGTTTTATCAATAAAGGTCAATAAATATTTCATTAGCAAACCTCAGTCTTATTAAAACTAAATGAAAGGTTATAAAACATAGTAACTATGCAGTCTCAATAACAAATTTAACATCACACTTGTTCACTATCAGAAAATGTTGGGCCTTCTAAAATGTCCAATGCAATCGACAACACTAGCATTATATATCTATAAACCAAGGAACAGTGGCTACAATATTTGCTGTCAAACTTGGTGTTGTAGCAGTAGACAAGGATCTTTTGCTTAACTTTGTAGTCTAAAGGCAGAAATGAACATGTAATGAACAAAATATTTTACAAGGTGAAACATTTACAAGAGGTTATATGTAACCAGAGGAACTATTGTTGGATGTTTGCAACATGGAGCACCATTGTTGTTTCACCTTGAGGACATCAGCTGAAAATTACATCTTTAAAACTCGGCAATCGATCATAAACACCTGAAAAACGACAAACAACAGTTATCTGATAATTATAAAAGTCTGCAAAGTTGATTTTAGAACATTCTTGAATGACCAACATGACAGTTATCAACCAACTGAAACATTTGAATAGTAAATTTCGATGGCCGTCAGACATTTTTACTGTGCAGCATGATTCATTGCCTTTTGGAGACAGTGGCATTGAAGACAAGACAGTAAGCAGAGTCGGAAATAGTAGAGATGAGGATGTTGAGGTTCTCTTTGGGAGTGACAAGGATGGATAGGATCAGGAATGAAGCTATCAGAGGAACAGCACATGTTAGATGTTTTGGAGATACATCCAGAGAGTCGCGGACTGAGATGGTTGGTCATGTACAGAGGAGGGATAGTGAATATATTGGTAGAAGGATGCTGGGATTGCACATGGCAGGCAGGAGGTTTAGAGGAAGACCAAAGAGAAGATTTATGGACATAGTGAAAGAGAACATGAAGTTGGTAGGTGGGAGAGAAGAGGATACAGAGAATAGCATGAGATTGAGTTGTGGCAACCCCTGAAGGGAAAAGCCGAAAGGAAAAGAAGATCATGAGTCATTGCCTTGGAGGACTCAGAAACCTTGTGAAATTGTTATAGCAACAATAATGCATAGTAAAAGTGACATTTAGCAATATTTTAATTCATCATTGAATTCATGAAATTTTTTTTGACATGTGGGGTTGAACAAGAATAGACTGAAATAAATTATTCTGAATTCTCTGCCTCTGCTAAATGATTCCCTTAAAGACCGTTTGCCACTGCCACAATCAAGAGATGTTCACCTTGATGGATATTATCATATTACCCTTGAGTATGAAGATTAACACCACTATCTCTTTCTTGTAGTTGGGCTGCTTTTGGTTCTCTGTGACTGAGCCAAGTACCTTGGTGTCAATCTCCATCAAAAAAAGCTTTAAAAAGATTGAGGCAAACATCCCCCATTGAAAAGAAAAGATTGCAAAGGACATGACATTGCAAGTCTCAAATCCAGATAGGTTTGTCCTTCTGGTGAAGAGCCTCTTAAGGATTATATAGAAAGCTTGATATTGATATTTTTACACATTTTCATAGGACAGTCAAGCCTTTGCTGAGTGTGTTTGTAATACATTCCAGGTAGATGCAATCGTTTCCAGACTCTGATCTGTCATCCAGGTAAAATACAGTATAATAGTCTACTTACAGCACAAACTCCCCTGAAATGTATGCACAAGAGCCTGTATATAATGAAGAGACACAGATATTCTATGTGATTGATTTGTCCCAGGGCAAAATAAAGCCTTTTTTTTGCTTATTTTTTCAGGTGTTTGTCTTTTTTCCAAACCCATAAAGAAGAACAAGTCAATGTCAGACATGAAAGGGCAATGCAAAATATGTGCTACCTTGAAATGCAGAGGCATTTTTTTCTGGCCCATGGTGGCAAAACTATTCTTCTTCATGCCAAGCGACCACCCACTATAGGGAATTATATTCAAATTCATACCTTTACGGCATCCCTGTTTTGTTCTCATCAGTTTTTCATCTCTGTGAGTTCAAGTTTTCAAAACTGAAACAAAGCTGTACACAAATGTTCCGGTTGTGTGACAAACACATAACTCTATTCTATGTTTTGTCTGTTTATTCGTGTGTTTATATTTGGGGTGTTTTTGTTCCCTAGTCTCCATACCATTCAATTCAATTGGTTCTCACCGTTCAACAAGAATAACATTATCCCAACAACTATGAGCAGATATTTTAGAATTACTTTGTAAATCATTCTAAATCATTTTATCTTTATGTTTGCATCAAACATGACCACTAGCACATACAAAATATGTATGTGTTATTAATAAAATCCTTCTGATAATCAATCTGATAATGTTATGTTAGCATCAGTCCTTCAATCTAAAGTCTGAAAAAAACATTAATTATATATATATATATATATATATATATATATATATATATAGAGAGAGAGAGAGAGATAGAGAGAGAGAGAGAGAGAGAGAGAGAGAGAGAGAGAGAGCATAGTCCCTGGTAGAAAACAGTTTGTTTTTGTTTTTCAACCAACATTGTTTCGTGTTTATTTATTATTATTATCACTAATTATTATTATTTCTAAAAAAACAACAACAATCAAATCCTATGGCCACTTCATCCTATGTAATTTCCAACAATCGCACTTGTTTCTTTTTTCAAAGCTCTTTGGGTTAGTTATACTCTGAATAACTATGTAAATCACTGTGAATGTACAAACTATAAAGAGCAAGTGGTAAGTGGTGCAAATAGCTGTAGTTCTATTTACCACAATTCTGAAATGAAAGCATTTGGTATTCAAGGCATGAATTTCTTTCAAGCCTTTGCTACCTCGTCTTTTTGAGTGAACTTCTCCGGAACTTACCCAGGCTGTATATACACATTATCCTCTGCTTGTGATAATGTGGAATTTGCATTGTATTCAAAGATGTGCATTTGTCTGTAGTCTCACAGCAGTCAAATGTGTGCATTGTTCATGACGGATTTTCAATTCAAAGGTAGGATTCTTTTCTCATCTGCCTCAGCTTTTGATACAGTTCCGAATTGGTTCTCTTACAATTTCAAACAAAAAGAGAAAGAAAAAATCTAAAGAGGAATAAAATCATCCCCATGGAGTAAGTTTGTCAGCTCCTCAATTTGAAAAAAAAACATCTGTCTTAAAGAAAGCAATCCAAAGGAGAAGAGAAACTGAAATAAGAAAACATGTTTTGATCTAAGAGTTTTATCAGAGGATCGGGATTTTGAAAATATCGGATGAGCTAGTTTATGCAGCATTCTCAGCAATCATGCATAATTTACCTGCATTTGACGGCACCTCAAAGGACTTGAGAAATCCCTCCTGACCCTTGAACTTGCTCAGAGGAAGGCTGGATCCAAATTGTCACAATTAACAAGAGATGGTTGTCATTGACTGCTGTAAACATTGAAGTCTAGATAAATAGATTGATGGGAAAACCCTCCCTTCAAATACCGGCATTGTAACGATATTGATAACCTTCCAAGATAAACTGCAACTGGAACAAATGTTTATTCATAAAATGTATTTGCCATTGACACGAGGGTGCTGAAGCAGTGAGTCAATCAAAGGGAATCTTCAATTAACACAAGGTCTGTTTTTGAGGATGAAGATGCAGAATCTAGACAGAGAAGCAACATATGCGATAATGGTTTAAATAATCTCTAGCAGACTATTTAATCCATGACAAAATGTCCACTTGTTTAAAAGTGATAATGCAGCCTTATTGTCTTATTGCTCCTGAAAAAAGTAGTGGTACAAGACTGAGAGCAGCGGTCAGCAATTGTGAGCAGCAGTATGGTTTCATGCAAAGAAAGATTACTGCAGATGTAGTATTTGATTTAAGAATGCTAATAAAGAAGTACAGAAAAGGTCAGAGGGAGCTGCATTGTGCCTTTGTAGACCTAGAAATAGCATACAGCAGAGTGGCGAGAGATGAACTATGGTATTGTGCGAGGACATCTGGGGTGGCAGAGAAGTATGTCAGGTGAGTGCAGGACATGTATGCAAGATGTGAGACAGTGGTGAGGTATGCTGCAGGTGTGACAGAGAAGTTCAAAGTGGAGGTTGGACTACATCAGGGATCAGTTCTCTGCCCCGTCTCGTTTACAGTGGTGATGGACAGGCTGACAGATGAGGTTAGACAGGAATCTCTATGGACCATGATGTTTGCAGATGACATTGTGATTGGTAGTGAGAGCAGGGAACAGGTGGAGGAAAATCTAGAGAGGTGGGGTATGCTCTGGAAAGGAGAGGAATGAAAGTTAGTCGCGGCAAGACAGAATATATGTGTGTGAATGAGAGGAACCCGGGTGGAACGGTGAGGCTACAGGGAGTGGAGATAAAGAAGGTGGAGTATTTTAAGTATTTAGGTTTAACAGTCCAGAGCAATGGATGGTGTGAATAACCTGTGAAGAAACGGGTTCAAGCAGGTTTGAATGGGTGGAGAAAAGTGTCACTATGCGATAGAAGAATATATGGATTGATTCAGGAATGACTCCATCAGAGGGACACCACATGTTAGATGTTTTGGCGATAAAGTCAGAGAAGGCAGACTGAGATGGTACAGAGGGGGGATAGTGAATATATTGGTAGAAGGATGCTGGGATTGGAGCTGCTAGGCAGGAGGTCTAGAGGAAGGCCAAAGACAAGATTTATGGAGGTAGTGAAAGAGGACATCAAGTTGGTTGGTGTGAGAGAAGAGGATACAGAGAACAGGGTAAGATGGAGGAGGTATATTTGCTGTGACGACCCCTGAAGGGAAAAAGAAGAACATTAATGTCTTATTTCTCCAACTGTGAACCATGACTGTAAGTTTAATCCACAGCATTTCAATTTAGAAAAAAAAAAAAAAGAGTCCAGCCTTTGTCTACTAAAAAGGCTTTACTTATGTACTTAGTCATTTGAATGGTAAGAGAGCGAACTTAAATGGTTCTTCATTTACAAAAAGTGCAAATATGACGATGAAATCCCAAGCGTGAGGGTATTTTTTTGTAGTATGTTATTTTATGAAAACATGTATAGCCCAGAAGAAAATGCTGCAAGTTATAGTGATGTTCTAACAGGACCTGTATATTTGGTAAAAGCTAAACATTTGTTCCACTGTTTAATGGATAACAATAACATGGAAGATAAGAATAACATCACACTTGTTCACTATCAGAAAACATCTTCATTTCAAAAGGTCTAAAAGCTTGAATACACAATGCTCCAAAGTTACGGGTCACAGATTCGCTGTGATGGAAAACCAAAGCAGCTTACACCCCTGGAAAGACTGTCAATCTTGTACATACAGGCTGATGACTTTGGACAATCCTATATGTAGACAATAAGTAATTCATGTAGCCTAAATTTCAGGAATTATTTTTTTTTATCTTTGGGGCAACTTCAGCTTCTGATGAGATGTAGACCATAAGGCCAACCCTTTTAACTCTAGCCTCTCTCAATAAGATCTAAGCAGGCTCCTAAACTTCAAATGTCTTGAAATTAGTTATTTCAAGACTTATTCCAGTCAGGACATGCACTGCGTCCAAATGTGAGGAACCTATGGAACCAGATTTTATCCTGCACTGACAGTCTCCTCGCTGCTCTGATGTACCAAACATAAAAATATCCGACACCAGCCTTAAACAGAAGTTTAACCTTGTGGTATTTAACCTCAAAGAGTGGTCTGCTGGAGTTCTCTAGGGCAAACACCCTGTTCCTCTGGTCCAGTTCAGAGACCTTTTCTCACTTTCACAACCTACTCAGCCTCTCTCTCTCTCTCCCCGCCTTTTTTTTTAGTATTCTCAAAGAGATTAGCATGAGAGGCTGTCTGCCTCTTCCTAATGCCTCCCTCATTCCTGCATCTTTTCAAGACTTAGTACATGAGCATTAGTGATGCTTCAAACCTCTATCTCAGAGTCCCTGTTTTCTGTCTGTGGTGAACCCTCAGTTGATGTTGATTTTCCCTTTTCCCTGCCAACCCTTAGAGAAGCACCACTCTTTCAAGTTTCTAGAGGGGGGGGACACGAAACGTCAAGTTACAGATTCTACTCTTTCAAACATTTGAACCAAAGGGATATTTTCGCATATGTGATCGTTTCTACCTTATTAACAAATTATATTAATTCGGTCGAATAAGACAAAGAAAAGGATGTTATTTTTCATTACTTTTTTATTACATTGTATATCTCAATATGTACCATGCTGTAATGATTGTAGCCTTTAAACAAGATAAAATTAAAATGGATGAAATTAGTTTCTCATATAAATCTAAAATATTGATCAAATACTGATCAAAGCATCAAATTAAAAAGATCCATGTAAGATGGATGTGTGAAATGTTATTTTAACAGGTGGGACTATGGATAAGCCTAAATACTATCAATATATTTTTCAGTTATGCAGCTCAGCAATTTGACAACTATAGTTTTAATTTAAATTTGAATTTGACTGAAAGTCATTGCTTGCTGTTAGTCCAAAAAAAGCATGAACCTCTCACCATGCTATCACAAATTAAAAGCTGAACAATTCAGCCATTATTATAGCTTCAACAGATCACTTGCTCCCAAAGACGGTGTGCAAAACAACAGGACTCACACAATTTTTGACAGCAGGGAGAGGAAAAGCCTCAGACAGTTCCAAAATGAAGTTGGCAGCTATTGTTCATCATTCAACACACGTTCACCCCAGTGATTACATACATCCATAATATCTGTTTTATGAAAAATGAATTTATTCTAATTAGAGGTTTTAACTTCACAAATTATAAACATATACGCACAAGAATGCTCATCACATATGACTGTAACGATCCTCTCAGATATGAAGATAGCTCAGTGTTTAATTTTGAGATACCATAGGACTAATCATGCAGATTTTGTTCATGGTATTACAACGCCTACTTGGTATAAAGGTATTTCAGTAAATACTCTATCAAAGTCATAATATCGGCTTAATGAAAACAGTACATTATTGTTAACCATGTGGTTGTACCCTGAGACTTTGTAATTAAAGGTAAAGATTCAAAAACATTTTGCTCTGAAACCTAAGCAGGCATGTGGCCTCGGGAGGATTTTCAGCCGTAAAATTATGACGCTAGTTCTGACAGCAATGACAACTTTGGGTTGGAGAGTTCTAGTAAGTCACTTAGTAGGCACAGAACCAGATGTATCAGCAGCACACGACTTCTCAGCGGGAAATTCTATCGCTGCAATCAGTATTGAAGAGATGATCGAGTATGGTGAAGATGATAGAGGGGCAGAGAAAATGACTTGGAGGAAGAGTTCGGGACTCTGGATAGCCAACAAGATGAATGTACACTTGCTAGAGTGGTAAGCTTGCGTGTGTGTGTGTGTGTGTGTTTGTTTGTGTGAGCCACTAAGAGTGGAATGGGGGGGGGGGAAACATTACAGGTCCAAGAACTTGGAAAGTGACCCATGAAAAATATGCAAGATACTAGATATATAATGCCTGAACAGTCAAAACAAGATCAGATAAGAGCCATATAGAAGAAAATATTTATTTAGAGTATGAATTGTGTATATCAATTGTTAAATCTGCAATGTATTTTGCCAGTGAAATCTATTAAACACTCCTAAATTCTCTGATTCTACTGAATTCCTTATGTTGTGTCATTTAACGCTATGTCAGAGGAAACAATTTTACTTCATACTGAGAAGCTCTTAATGTATGCATCCTGCCAAAAATGGCACAGCTAGTAATTAACATTGGACAAACTTGTTACTTGAACCAAGAAATCCTAACAGCAAAGAGGTGACATAGCCAGGATGCTAGAGACTGAAAACCTGAAACCTGACAGGTGAAAAAAAGAGAAAATGTTGCTGATTGAGAAGATCAAGACAGTAAAGGTGTTCTTTTCTATCTCCGGAGTGACAGGTGCAAAGTAGAAAGAAAGACAGCAAATGAAATGTCCCCGGAGATGTGCAATGTGGCTGGATACAAAAGTTGTTTCATGCAGACAAATCACAAGGCAAAAAGAACAGGTGGAGGATGGGGAAAAGGTGATCTATCAACCAAAGATAAAATGACTGCTGCAATTACCAGAGAAACAACACAATTATGTGGAATCCCTGCAAGGACTATGGTTGACAGTGATGTGATTTCTATTCAACAAGGTCTTTCATAGAGCAGTAATTTGGATTTTTCAAAAACAATCTCCATCTTAGAGGTTATATGCCATTGATAATGCAAACAATTTGTGAGCTATTTAAAGATGGCCCACCTACTTTGTAGCTGACTGCCCTGCATATAAAATGCACTAACATCCACAGAAGCTTTCACTTTCAAATACCAAGAGCTGAGATCAAGTGTCACAGTCAAAATTAAGTTGACTGATTGATCTAAAGGCTCCTGACAAAGGAAAATATGTGATTTATAATAAACCCCATTGCATATTGGTCTCAATGAAAGGTAAAACCTGTGGAGGAGAAACACAGTTGACAGCATTAAACACAAACACAGCGTTGACCTACTTGTGCCACAACACTCAGCAGTTTGTATTAGTTTCCAACACTGACATCAATATTCTGTGTTTACATTATATGTCAAATAAGATTTCACCTCTAACACTTTGTTCCACTGGTGTTAGCAAGTGTGAGGATTTCATATCTTTTTTTTTTGCAACCAACACTAACAGAATGAAAATAATCACTAAAATAACTTCTGTCAACATAAGAAAAGCTTTCAAATAAGACAATAAGGTTACAGATGCTCAGTGCAGTTCATACCTTTACCATCTAAAGGAAAAAAACATTGACAAAGATAAAATGGCAAAAAAAAACAAATGATCTATTTGGAGTGCTGGAGATCTACACATTACAATATTATTCACAGATATTGGTCAACTTGGAAGACTTCATGAAATAGGAGCAAAAAGTGACTTGCGAAAGGTGCCTTCTTAAAGTTTTCTTGGTGTTTTTTTCCTCTCTAGAAGCAGATGACAAGAAAAATTGTTACCAGAAAACCCACAAGTTTTTCAATAGGGAGGTAGTTACCAGTGGGAAAAGTTGAAGAATAGCACTTCAGGGCTTTGTTACAGCATCTAAAAACTACTCCCTGCCATTAGATTGGTAACTGAAAAGTAACGATAGGAGGGTTATATTAAAAGTTCTCAACCTACAGTCATGTGAAAAAATTAGGGCACCCCGGTCAATAATCAGCGCTTCATTAAGAAATGTTCACATATCAATGTCCAATCACGTTTTTATTGATTTCTAGAAAAGAAAGTGAAATATTGCAATGAAACAAAAATTAACATTGTTTTACACATTAAAAAAAAAGAACAAAAATGTGTATTTTAATGGAGGAAAAAGGGAGGACACCCACCTAATAACTAGTGTTTCCACCTTTAGCGGATAGAACTTCAGTGAGATGCTTTTTGTAGCCTTTTACCAGTCTCTGACATCGATCAGAAGAAAGTTTGCCCCACTCCTCAATGCAGAATTCTTCAGCTGTGATATGTTTGAGGGGTTTCTTGCATGTACAGCCCGTTTCAAGTCACCCCACAGCATCTCAATGGGATTAAGATCAGGGCTTCGACTTGGCCATTCCAGGACTCTCCACTTCTTAGTTTTTATCCAGTCCCTGGTGGATTTGCTGGTATGCTTTGGGTCATTGGCATGTTGCAGTGTCAAGTTCCGCTTCAGCTTTAACTTTTTTTACAGAGGGTTTCACATGTTCTTCAAGCACCCTCTGATACACAGTAGAATTCATGATGGATTCTATGATGGTGAGCTTGCCAGGTCCTGCTGCAGCAAAGCATCCCCAAACCAAGATACTGCAACCTCCATGCTTTACAGGTGGTACGAGGTTCTTTTCTTGGAAGATTGGATTTGGTTTACGCCAGATGTATTCATTAAAAAAAAATTAAAGAAGTATTGCAATAACTTGAAACAATCCCCACCAAGATGGTATTTTTTTATGTTCAATTTTATCCAGATTTATCGCATCATTACTGTGCTCTGACAGTACCTCAAGAGTATCTCATATGAATATACCAATAAATTCAATTAGCAGCAAACTGGGGGAAGTCACAGGATTATCCCTCAGTGTCGACCAAACACCCTTTAAAATAGATATTATTTATAGGTCCTAACTAAACTTCTTTAGAAGCAAGCACCCTAAAACTTCTGGATTTTATAATGAGAATATGATATATATTATGAGTTTTTTTACATGAATTTGTGTTCATTCAAAGCTTGATTTATGAATCGCATGATCCTAAAAGGTTGTTTTATGATTTTTGTTTGTTTTTTAAGAGGGGATGCCCCACTTCTGAAAGAGACTGATTCAGATATAGATAAAATCAAAGCAGAATTTTTAATCTTGTGCTGTAAAATTTTGAGATTTATGTTCTGGGAGTTTACGTAAATTTTAATGTGGGAGCTGAGGGTTGTCAGACATCAAAAGATATTAGATTAAATTTATGAAGGCATTTTTCAATGCTTTCTGATTATTTATAAACTAAATAATTAAATGGGGGGTTAATCTGTCAATGAAATAATCACAGCTTGGAAAAACAAGCCAAATCTAGATACAAAAAGACTAACAAATATTAATGTCTCAAGAACACTCATGATGTGAAAATGAGACTTAAAATTAACTAATGTCATTTATAGTGACGAGGAAAGCATGAATCATTATCACAACATGATAGTGCTCTCACAATAAGGATAGTATCACAATGCTGAGAATCTTTTCTTTTATTCAGTCATTCATTATATCCACACTTTAACCTACACACAAGGTCACAGGGGGCCCTGATGGCCACTGAAAATAAACTCAGTCTTCTTTGTCACCCCTCCGACATTCTGTTTTTCATAAAATCACTATACAACAGCCCGAAATACATTATATCATACCTCTGTAACTGCAGACAAATACTGCAAAAAATAAGTATATTTTAACTATATTGCTGTTTTTCAAGACTTAACAAATAAGAAGAAACCACATACAAAACAATATTTTTACCTTACTCTCTCTCTCTCCATCTCTAACATTCACACAAACACACACAAACAAACACACACTCACATAAACACATATCCATGCATGCATGCACATACATACACACACACACACACACACACACACACACACACACACACACACACACACACACACACACACACACACACACACACACACACACACACACACATATATACATATACATATACATATACATATACATATACATATACATATACATATACATATACATATACATATACATATACATATACATATACATATACATATACATATACATATACCGGTACAAACACACATACACACACACACACACACACATTAAACAAGTTGTCAAAATAGTGATGGTTAAATCCATTTACAACACCTGCTGTTTGAATGAAAACGCTGATATTATATGGCAACAAGAAATCTTCTTCCTGTCCTTTCGGCTTTTGCTTTCAGGG